>JANHQD010000450.1:3735-30440 GCA_024721195.1 Marasmius sp. AFHP31
GAGGAGTCCGAGAGTATAGAAGGGGTGTGCGATGTGAGATCCCTGCTACGCAATTTCAAGTGCATTATCATCCCTGTATAACCCTCATCCCAAGAGGGATTCCAGCCCCACAACGCAATGCGGAGAACTGCAAGACTGGTTTCCATCCCGAACCACACGTAGGGGCCATTTGGTGCGTCCGTTCGGCTGACCATGTTGAAGCAACCGACATAACCGGCAATAATCATAGCCATCCCGAGGACGAGAGCGGCCTGGAGGAAGAGCATGAAGGCGTCTTCCGATAGGCTGTGAGCCTCAAGAACGCCTTGTAACTCCTCGAAGCGGCTCCTAACCAACGGCTTCTCTGGGTCAGGGTTGCGACCTAGTTCATCTCGCAGTTCATCTTGGAGCTTGCGCAATCGCAGCTCTAGAAGGGTTTCCCTATCTTGGATGGCTTCCTCAATCTCGAGAGGATACCGCTTCCGCGCCTTCATAAGGAGTAGACTGGTGGTGGTGATACGATGTATTCTAATCTGGAGAGCGAGCTGCACCGAGACCACACAAAGCAGGGATCCAAAAGAGCGGAGGATAGGGAACGCCCATAATAATCCACGCCCCCAATGATTATGAATGAGGTAAAGATAAGGTGTGATGCCGACAAGTGATAGGAACGTTGAGCTCAATATGAGGGAGGCATTCCATGATAAATTTAGTGAGGGAGACTGAAAGTTCGAAGGACATTCATATCAATGACAAGGATATACTTGAAGCATAATGAGTACCCACCAACTTCGCCAAACGTGTACCATCCGTGCTATTTTCATCTGGACTGTCCGTGGTGTCATTTTTCCGCCAGCCGTACCATTCAATACTCTTCACCAGCTCAGGATCATCGATATGCTGTTCCTTCATCAGGCGCTGAAGCTGAACTTCAGCGCCATACTGCTTCGTGTCTTCCACAAGGGTGACCATAGACGCGACGGAACCTGTGGTACCAAATCCAGCGTCACTCAGCCACCTTCCACCATAGAAAGTTTTTGTCGTGGTGGCTAAGAGTGTTGCGAAGGCCGTCTTCACTATCCCGAGGCTGCCAAAAATCGAGAGAGGCGTAGCAGCTGCGAACAGGTAGCCCTTCTCCAGAGCAGTTCCTACGTGTCGCTCGCATTGCTCTGTGCCCAGCAAAGGGAGTAGGGCCGAGACTTCCTGGATTCCACCTGAAAGGGTATCACCGAAATTTGGGAGTTGTGACATGCCTGAGCCTACTTCAGCATTGTACGGGGGATCGATAGGAGAGAGAGCTCATACCTTTAAGCCTGAAGGTTCAGGTGTCGAATGGCAAGAGAGAGGTGTGGCCCGCAACTAACCCATGTCTGTTATATCCATGAGTTTCTAGGCGCCAAAGCGGCTGGCGGTCGCCTCCCTCGAGCTAGCCGGTGTTCGGGTTCAGCTTTGGACGATGTTGATGCGAAGTCTGTCAAACCTACAGACACCTGCGAGCGCTAAAACGTCTCCGGATCCTGCTTCCTTCCCAAAAAGGCCGTATTCTCTTGCTTTGACTATGTGCTTTGGCACCATCAGACGCTCTCTCGTCTCGTAAAGCGGTCATTCAACGCCCAAGGGTACTGCTTACTCATAGCATAGAACGTCGGTAACAGGCCAGCGCCGCCCACAACGTCTCGGGGACCCTTTTCTGCATTGGTCTGCGGAGAATACTATCTCGCTGACGAGAAAACAGTCAGAAATGGTGCAATGTTTGTGGAATCAATTCGGAATAGATCATACCAAGATCGTCGAACGAAAAATCTCCAGTCAGGACCGAACAATCACTCCAGTGTCGGGGATTTGAGGTTTAACAAAATGTCTTTACCCCTTCACCACAGGTAGCTGACGGTTAGAAAACATCGGAAGCCATACATGGGTGGACAACGCTGTCGGCACAGCCATTGACATTGACAATATTGTCAACTTACCGGCTCGTCGTCACGACGTAACTCAGGATGACAGCGCCCATGAGCGCCCGTAAGGAAATAAATCAAGAGAAAATAGGAAACAGTAATGGCATGCTCGACTAATTGTGAAAATTCAGCCTTCGCCTGAGGCGCCCTCAGTAGTAACTCAACGACGATTACGGCCCACGATGACTCCAGCCAGCGCCTAGCTCGTCAACTTCGCGGTCGTTTCAATGTGATCTGAACTATTGCTGTGAATACTGTCAGCAGTCGCAATGAAGATAACTAAGTGGCTACTCACATCGTATCGGACGGGATATTCTCAGCGCCGTAATGTTTCCAAATCAATTCTGCAACATCGTTGATCCTGTCATCCAGTACCACCGAGTCCTTGAAGCTTGAAGCCTTGCATTCAGCTTCACGCGTGTATCGATCGCGCCACGGTTCTGTAACATATCGCGTCTGTCTAAAGGCCAATAGAGAACGGATGAACGTTAACACTCACAGGCTATTTTGCGTCCATTTTGGCGGTTTGAATACAGCGCTACTTCTAATTAGCTCAGCAATACTGTATAGGCCTAGGAGTGACCGATAGAGAACGTTCGGCCATGCATTCATGTCTCCAGGGCCGCTGATCGTGTATAAAGTCAACCTAGAGTTCGTTGACATCAAGGCCATCCTCGCTGAAGGAGCGTTATCTTCCGACGTTTTGGCTTGCTGTGTTCCACTGGCTTATATCTGCGAGCCAGATATGTGAAGAGATATAGGTCAGATTTGTGATCTGGAGGCTGGGTGAAGATGACAGTGGTTCAAAATACCAGATCCATCAATGAGAAATCAAATATTTTGGTCACTCTTCTCAAAAGGCATTTTGTGACCATTTTCCGTGCAGAGGAACCGACTTTGACGATCTCGATTCAAGAGATCATGAGGGCGGGAAGAGAGGTCGACAAGCGCCTGCCTGGACCAATCACGAATGCATCGCTCAAACTACCATCCTCCACTGCTAACATAACACCGACTTCCATTGCGTCAACACACCCATCTGAATGAAAATGAATCAATGCTTATTCTACCTTCGAAGACTCGATGAGTAGTTTCCTGGAGCCTCGTCTCGAAATGATCATTCTGAAAGGGACAGACTCGGAGAACACCGATAGTACGTATGTCCATCTCACGCCCCGGCCTCATAAATGACCTTAGCTACAGGAATGGCACAGTGAGCAGTGATCGTCGAGTTGAGTTCGACTATGCTCACTGGTCATTCCGAACGATGAAGGTCGTTCCGGATGTATACGACAAAGACTTCAGACTTTAGAGGAATTGCGCGCACGCACAAAAGAAGTGATGCCCTACTCGTATATGGCGCCAGAGTCGATGTCGAGTTGACCCTTGACGAGCACTCGAATGGTGCATTCAATGCGGTCAAAGCTGCCGTCGAAGCCACACACTGATCATATTACTGTAGATTCATGGTGGCCAGTGCGGGTCTGAGAGAATATGGAAGGGATTGACTGATAGCGGCCGTAGAGGCCCGAGTCATGAACGGAGGGACACTGTTGGTACTAATATGCAAAATTCTCTATTCAGTCGTTTGGGGAATGCTCATAACTCAGCGCTCATCAACCGCAGAGATAATCGTCCCTGGCACCGTTATTGAGATTAGGATACTTCATTCTCCTTGCTGACGTTATCTATCCTACTAGAGGCCATCCTTGCTGCCCCATTTGCATCCTCGCCTTCCTGTACTACCATTGCTCTCGAGCTAGCTGTCCGCTACAAATACCATGCAGATTCCCGTCCGACTCTTCCCCAGCTAAACTTGGTACGAAGTCTATTGTGAGCTCTCTGAATAAGTATTGACGGTCGTTCGCGAGTTGAACCCGCAGTTCATAGATGCCCGTCTGTAGTTCAGGGAATCCTTCCACCGACATATATTCGAACTCGGGAGAGTCAGATACAACGAGATTGAAGCGGACCGTGTGCCCCTCGTCGCATTCGATAGCACCGGTTTCCCCGACTGAACCTGGTCGCGTAAGTATAGCGACGAAGGCGATAGCATTCCAAAGGGGCTTTAGCGAGATGTTTAGAACGATCTTGCCGGGTTGAGGAAGATATATCATGGCACAAACATCTGCACGGTTCGTTAGAAGCATGTCATGCCGATACATAAGAGCGGCGTTGTAGTTGCCGTCGTTCACGGGATTGAGGTCGCATCCGATGGTGTATGTGAATACGCCTCTGCCCTGCGCCACTTCTTGCCAGTTCTGACGATTGGCAGCGAGAACCTCGTCGATCTCTGTTCTGTCGATATTGGTGCAGCCGTCAAACAGAAGATAGATGATCCCGCGATGCCTCTGCAGGATAGACACAATCAATTGGCAAGTTTCGTTGGTGAGCAGGAGGTTGTTGGGGAGCACAGTTGTCAGTGAAAGTAGTGGGGGGAAGGAGTGAAGAAGACGGAGGACATCGAGTGCAAACCTGTCCGAGTTGACGTGCGAGTGTGAATAGATTTGTAAAAATCGGACTGATTCGATTTGGAGGGCCAACAATTTCGATGCCCCTTCTGAATATCGGCGAATCTGGGTGTATGGGGGACTGAACTCAGGGGATCCTGGTCCGTATGGATCGATACGGTCACCAAGTGAGGACCGTTTGGCGTCTCGCAAACGGTATAGCGACGACCGAAGGAAGCCGACCATAGCATTATAGGCTGGGGTTGGGACATCTGTCTGACCGTCCATCATAAAGAGGGGGAGGAGTCCTTTCCTGACGTACCCCAGACTTTTGAGCAACGGGAGGTCAAATAGCTCGGAGAGGGTTGGTGATTGATCGGGGTGATCCATGATGATAGCGATAGTTTCCTCCCAGCTTCGAAGCGCGATGCTATCACTGGATGCTTGGCGCAAGGATCGAAGCTCTTGTGCCAACACATCATACGATGTCTCATAGTTGAAAAGCAAAGCAGACTGGTCTGGTCTATTTCCCCATCTCCTGTGACACGTCGCTTTCTCTAACGAGATTCGGTCTTCCATGCCTTGGATCCACTCTAGTGCGAGGCGACGGAAATGATTCGGGGAAGGTGAGATAGGTCGAACGAAACGATGCTCGAGGATACACAGGTAGACCTCCATGACGGCGCTATCCAGGATAAGTCCCCATTCGGCCGCTTGGACGGTTCGGAAGACTCCGAGAAGTAAATTTCCCCTCTGCTCGGTATAATCGCCCTTGATATCGTTCATTTGGCGCATTCCGATGTACTCCTTGTCGGCTTGTGTCAGAGGGACAGCTTTCCCAATATCTCCTGGATGAGGAGAAGAGGGCAGGGTAACATTCCACGACAGAGCCAATTGATCGTTAACCGGGTTGTTGACCGCGCACAGCCGACTGAAAAGTTGCAAGGAATGATCAGTGAGAAAATCAAGTGTTTGGCGGTCAATGATTGTGATTGAATCTAGCTGCGCCTTATCCTCAAGCGTGACTCGAAGCGTACGAGTGCCAGGAACATCCCGAGAATGCGAGGTAAAGGCAGTATAAGAGCCGTCTCCATCAATGAAGACAGAGATTGAGGCCCACTTCGATTCGTTTCGGCAAACGGTCATGCAAAGGAGCTTCCTGTCGCATGTGCCATTGACATCAGGAACGATACTGTAATACAGCAAAATGCCATTCAACTCCTCCATTTCGAGTCGGGGCAGTGGTCCTACATATAGGGTAGCAACAGTGAAGAAATCGTCGGCGCTCTCTACAATGAAAGAGTCTTTCTCGTCCTTATGCCATGCTAATGCGAATTTGTAAGGCGTGGTGAGTTGCGAGAGAAGTCGAGGAGTGGTGATCAGCGGAAAAAGGGACATGGGAGGATCGGGAACAAGCTGGCCGGCGTCAGCATTGTTCGACGGAGTAGAGGTTCCAAGGATGAAGATGCTGTCTGGCTTGAAGCCCGAATAGATGAGAGGAGTGTGAGGCATAAGATCCTTGCTACGCAGTGCCAGTTGCATCGTCATCCCTGTGTTCCCCTCATCCCAAGAGGGATTCCAACCCCATAATGCGATGCGGAGAACTGCAAGACCGGCTTCCATCCCGAACCAAACGTATGGGCCATTCGTCACCTCCGTTCGGCTGACGAGGTTGAAGCAACCAACGTAGCCCACGACAATCATAGCTATCCCAGCGATCAGGAGGGCCTGAAGGAGGAAGATGAGAGCATCTTGCGATAGACTGTGGGCCTCAAGCACGCCTTGTAGCTCCGTCAGGTATTCCCTGTCTACCTGTTTCTCCGGGTCAGGGTCACGACCTAGTTCGTCTCGGAGTTCTTCCCGGAGAGCACGCAATCGCAGCTCCAGAAGCGCATCCCTGTCTTTGATGGCTTCCTCGAGTTTAAGAGGACGCCGCTTGCGAGCCTTCATCAGGAGTAAACTGTTCGTGGTGATACCATGTATCCTGATCTGAAGAGCGAACTGCACCGAAACCACGCACAGCAGGGAACCAAAAGAGCGGAGGACGGGGTACAACCATGATAATGCATGTCCCCAATTGTCGTGAATGAGGTAAAGATAAGGTGTGATGCCGACAAGTGATAACACCATGGAGCTCAAGACAAGTGAGGCATTCCATGGTAGATCCGAAAGGGAGGGCTAATTGAAGGACGTTCGTATGAGCGAGAAGAGGGTACCTAAAGCATGATGACTACGCACCAATTTCATTAAACCTGTGCCGTCCATGCTCTTCTTACTTGCACCATCCGTGCTATGCTTTCTTCGCCAACCGAACCATTCAATGCGGGCCACCATCTCTGGATCGTCAATATGCTGCTCCTTCATCAGGCGATGCAGCTGAACTTCGGCTCCATATCGCTTCGTGCCTTTCACAAGGGTGGCCATAGACGACACTGAACCCTTGGTGTCAAACCCGGCGTCATCCAACCACCATCCACCGTAGAAAGGTTTTGTCGTAGTGGCTAACAGCGTTGCGAAGGCTGTCTTCACGATCCCGAGGCTACCAAAGATCGAAAGAGGCGCAGCAGCTGCGAACAGGTAACCTTTATCCAGAGCAGTTCCCACGTGTCGCTCGCATTGCTCTGTGCCTAGCAAAGGGAGTAAGGCAGAGACTTCCTGGATTCCACCTGAGAGGGTGTCACCGAAGTTTGGCGATTCTGACATTTCTAAGCTCGTGTCAGTATCATACAACGATCGGTCGAAGCAAACAAGCTCATGCCTCTGGGCTTGAGGGCCCGACGTTCAGTGGGGAAGATGGAGGTGACGTCGAGACCGCCTTGATTTCGCTGGAATGGTTTATGCACGATGTCAACGGGAACTTGCCGGCCATCTGTCAAACCCTCATGCTCCCGCGAGCCCCAAGATGCCCCCGAGTCCCGCTGCCTTCTTATGTAGAGGAACCTCGTACTGCATGGGTAACGCCAAACTTCCTTGCTTTGTTACGGTCCGACACTTCTAAAGGTTCTGAGTGGTCATTTGATGAGATAGGGCACTGCTGAGCCATTACTATCGGTTTGTTGGTGGGTGTGCAGGTTATTGTGGGAGACACCGACACCAACGAGCGACACTCCGAGCCATTTCGTAGGTCTGAGGCCATACGATCTCCTTCGGGGAATGGTCCTCGCTGGAAAAAGGAACGGTCAGAAATAGTGTGGTACTTTAAAATGAATCAACTAAAGCATACAAGGATCTTCAGTCAGCACCTCTGACGATGAGAATGAACATGCATGGGAGTGGTATTAGAAACAACAACAACAACAATCATCATGATCCCCACCGCCAAACTCAATTCCAGCTCATTTTCGGCCAATTCTAGGTCAAGACTCAAAACATATCACTTCATCTCATTTTTGACACTTGCCGCTGTCATAAAACCCTTTTCTCCGAGCCCATTGAATTTTCTCGGCGTTTTCTCCTCATTTCATCTCCTTTTTCGGAAAACCAACATCTCTCTTCCACCCGTCCCCTCGACATTTCCACACGCCATGGAACCTCCGAAAACAAAACCCCTCCTAAACCTCCTCCGCTCAAAAAGCTTCAGCCTTCGGCCGATATCCATGCTGCTACCGCCAGGTCTGCCCCGAGCTCCCCGTCCAAAACGTCCTCTAGGTTGGCCTTCAAACTGCTAGTCAGGAACTCGCACTCCAAGAACGATAAAGACCTCGATCCCGTCGCGTGCATGAATCAGATCGCTGCTGATCTAGCCAAGAAACACCCCGAGCTCGCTGCCATCCCCATTCGTGTTCTCCCTTTCCGGCCCAATCATATCTCTTCTTGCTATATTGCCCTTCATCCTTTGATTGCCTTCGACGAACCCTCTAGATGCGAACCACGCATTGACCTCCTCTTGCAGCGGAAAAAAGTCCGAGTCCGAGTATTCGGCTAACGGACTGGAAGTCTGTTTTGCCCCCGCCAAGGATGGTACCGACAAAAGGATGTGGATCCGCCTACCACACACGGTCTCTGCCTTCACAAAGTCCAAGTTTTCTACGCCGGCGGATGCTCTGTCCAAAGAAGATCATATAAAGGATTTACTTCGACAATGCTTGGACAAGGAGAAGACCCAACATATGGCAGTGTTTGCAAAAGGAGATTCGGCTATGGCAGAGTTAGCGTTCCCTGCAGATGTCGATAGGATTCTCGAACTAGGTCTTGTCACCATCCCCGCTATCTCCCCGTATGCCCTGTCCGTCTTCCCTGCTTGCCATATTGAACTTCACTCCCCATACGACATCATCATCACCAGCCTCAACATGTATTCCGGGAACGTCATGATCGATGGCGACCTCGAGAAGTGAATTGCTGCCTCATCTCTCGACCCCTCCGTTAATCCTCTTGTTGAAGTTCACAGCCCTCCCTTCAACCAGTATGTTTTCCCTATGGATTGCTGGGCGGCAACGGAGTCCATTATCGCTGCAGTCGGCTCTTTCAGTTCCGTCATCCTCTCGCGCTACCCCGGCCTCTCCTTTCCTCAACTCCTCTTTTCCTTCAACAACTCCTCGGCACCCATGCGTCGCTCGCCCACCTAAACCATTGATTCACGGCGCGTTGAAAAACTCAGCGGTCAGCTGAATACCCTTCCCTCTCGCTTCGAGACAATAGAAAAGAAGACCGATGCGCAGGCCACGTTCATGCACGGCGCCATCCATCAGCACCTCGAATGCGTAACGGCCAACGTTGCAGATCTCTCGAAGTCAGTCATCGCCACATCGCAGCAGGTATCTATAGTGCAGCAGCAGCAGGGCGCCCTCCAACAACAGCTATCATTCTTGCAGACAACGGTGATCGAGAGACGCTTGATGACTCACTTTACTACCGACCCCAACAAGAAGGCTGCTTTGGAGGCGGATATAGCGGGTATGCGAAAGCAGATTCATGAACTCGACGACCAGCTTCGCTCACTTGCCGGCATCCCTTCATCGGCTCCTCGCCAGTCTATCCCTCCCCCTCCCGCTCTCTTCCCCATCTCTAAAGTGATCCCGGCTCCCACAACCGCCCTCAGTCTCCCACCGATAATAACCGTCCCTCGAAGCGTGCTCATACTGGTGATCCTAAGGCATCTGATCAAGACTCGGTCATGAAAGAGGTACGTGCTTCACGCACATCTTGTAAACGAGACACATTCATGACGACGATTGACCGTACAGTTACTTTGAACTCAGCGAAGCCAACGTTTGATTCAGGGACACACCCGCGGTCCTGACGGTACGCGTGGTTTCCACTCGGGGAGAAGGCCGAGAGTGAAAGAAAATACTCGTATTGGTATAATATGTCGTCGTAATGTTTATCGTACCCGCCCAATGTACTCCTTACGGACCTTACCTCACCCCCAAAATTCTTTCTTGCTCTGCCTCTTATCGGGTCTGATTTGGAGAGATATAACCATATTTCAACTTGCTACCGGAGTCGCGCATATAGCACACCAAACAGTAGTGCTCCCACACAACACTACAACTCTTGCATTCTCGTCCCTTCCCTCCGCTCTGTCCCTTTCTATTTACTTCCATCATGCCGTCCGCCATCTAAAGATGGCTATATCCCACGTCAGGTGCCTCTTCAAGGTCTGACGCCGCTGGCTTCCCATTCCTCTTGAGGGTGGCATCGGCCTTTTGACCTGCATGTGTCGCCTTGACAAACGTGAAATCGGTCTTGGATGGAATATAGCCATGACAAGCAGTGTGCGTATTGTTGGCCACCTGTATCTCGTTTTTGTAACAGAATGTCAAGTGCCAGCCATTGGGGTCTTTGATATGGTTTCCACCGGCGGTAGTGGTATCGTGGGCAGAGGACCTGTTATAATACGGTTGTCAGAGGTGGGATTCCAGACGGAGTGTCGAGATGAAGTACCGAATCAAAATGGGTTTGGGATAAAGCTGCTGGTCCCTAGCAGTTTGGTAGGTCAGCGCCACCATCCTTTGGAGTAGTTGCTCATTAGCGGGCATGGATATGGAATTTCAACATGCTAATGAAACACACGAAAGCTCTTTTCGACAGGTTTTCTTCTACTAATCGTACACAACACCCCGCGTCGCCAGCGTTTTCGCCTAAAGGTAAAGGGGCCTGCTTTGGCCGGAATCGGGGTCAAGGAGCTTCACCATCGCACGACATGAGAGGTGGTAGTCGACATGATGGCTTGTTTGCGGTCAAGAACTTCCCGAACGATATCGGCGAATTGCGGGATTCCTTCCAAGAACTGATACAGATCTCTCAATTCTTCGAGTTACGCTTTTTTGAGGATGGTGATAAGTTGGCTACGGATGTGATCCGAGACTGGAGACAGGTCGAAGTGATCGACGGAGGTGATGCCACGGCCTCTCCGAGTCGTCAAGTAGAGCTTGTGAGACAAGACGTCTGGGTCCATCTTTTCTAGGTAGGCGTCCGCGATTGCTTTCCTGATCTGAGCGACAGAGACGTTGCGCAATGATGTCGTTCCGATATATCCTACAAAGACCTCATAGCGTGCTCCCTGGAGCTCAACACATATCCGGGCATTGGGACCATAGATGCCATATCTCCTGATGGCTTCGTCGGCAGATTGACGATACATAGGTGGGCTTTCACGGGTAGATGGTCAGATAGATTCTAACCAAACCAGGAAGCGTGGCTCCTTACATTCGAAGGATCTCTTTCTTTGTCCATGAATTTATCACTAGCCGCGACTTTGAGTATCTGGTATGTCGAGTGCCGCTGTTGCGGACACTCGAAAGTCGTAAAGAAAACGGCCAACGGGCTTCTGTAGGGAAGAAGATCGGATGAAACCTGTTGACACTGCGCGTCGAAGAAGGTCCATAGCATGGCATCCATCTGGATCATGGAAAGCCAGTCTTTGGGGAACTTGTATACTCCGTCCGTCACAACGAGCAGCGGGTTCATCGCACGGCGAAACCATACGAACGGTCATTTGTCGACGATGCACCGACCAGCTGCATACCTGGTCCAAAAGGTTTGACCTGATGCAGAAAGGTCATTAAGGGTAGAAGCCATGAACTAACCAGAGGAGATAGTCACCGATACCGGTCTAGCCAGTAATATAGAGGAACAACGGTCTCTCCGAACGGCCAGGGTCAAAAGCTTGCAACTCCCGTTTGCAGGCATTGTAGATCCGGATATATTCTGCCCGCACCCAAAATCTGTTTCCCAAGGCCTGACAAGACGGTAAAGAATCATCGCTATCGGGTGTCCATCCTGCATAGTTTTCACCCTGGTCAATGCTGCGATCAATGTGGACTTTGTCCATGATATCGACGCCCGCCTGTTCAGGGCCAGACTGAGGTTGACCTGCATGTCCAACGCCTTCAAAAACTAGCATAAGCAGGGCTGGAACTGAGAGTGCTAATACACTATACCTAATTTTTATCTCTTGGACTCTGACCCTACCTCAGCGGGGGAGCCTCCAGGTGGTCGTTTCAACTGGGAGCTTGCCTTGATATCAGGCGAGGTCGGTTTAGAGAGAAGTTGTTCGGCGTATCGTCGCAATAATGGGATTTCCGTTGAAATGAGGTAGTCGTCGTCCAGTCGAAGTTTCTGGAAAATCTCGAGTCTGCTTGGTTCTATGATGGATTCCAGCGACATCGTACGATGAGACAAACAGTGTGCTGACTAAACCCTGCCCAACATTGATAGGGACCGTCGGGACTCGGCGTGCAGAGCGGGAGAACAACAACATTACATGCTGGTCAACAGTATCAGTAATGCAACATCTATTACAGAGCAACAAAAAGCAGGAAACAATGCAACTGCATACTTGATCAACTACTGACTTTCACAACTTCAGCCTTCAACCTCGCACTCAAAGATGCCCCTGGCGCTGTCGCCGCGAGTTCTAGCGTCCCGTAAACACCTTTGCTGACCGAAGACGGGTTGATGAATAGTGTTGAATTGACCCTCTGTGACAAACGTAGTGAGTATCACTGAACACCAGCACAAGGCGGGAATACCAACGAACCTTACTAAACTGCTTGAACTTGCTCGGGAAAATCAGCACATCGGGCGCATACTCTTCCGCATCGACATCAAGCTTCAGTCCCGCGGAATGTGTTACATCAAGGTTGATTTCGCCAGACAATTCAGAGGGTACTGGAAAGACAGGATAGAAGCTATTCGCACGGGTGAGGCGACGGCTACACATGTGTGAAAAAGGAACTGGGATACCTCCGTTGTTGTAATAGATGGCGGCACAGATTTCCCATCGAATCGGCCCCAGTGTCCTCCGGGGTTTGCGGTGGGATGGACTCAACTTCTTCGCCCCGTTTCGTGACTTCCTCTTTACGGAGGTGGAACAGAGTGTCTACACTCGTCGCGCCGAAGGATACACCATTGATTGAGAATCGAGTTGGATTAGGTACGAGATGTATTCTCTGAAAGGACGTTGCTCTAGTCAATATAAAGGACGGCTTTTGACGGAAAATCTTACCGAATCGTGCTTCGTGACTTCAGGGCCCATTTCACATTGAGGATACACGGCATGCGAGCTTATTAGGTCCTTCACATTAGGTATAAGGACAGCTATAGTTCCAGGCGACGATTCGAGAAATTGGCGAAGCGGTTCCAAAAATATTCGATTGAAAAGAGCAAGCGGCGGTTCATCTACATCTCCCTCCGCTATTAAAGGATGTGTAGAGTCCACGAACGGGCCCGTCTGGAGGAGTGGTGAAAGGGATGAGCACAGGGATCTGCCGCGAACATATAGAAAACCCCTACCAGGAGAACAACTGCCGGTTTTGACTGCTTCAGAATGCCCAATAGCGATCGCCATGGCGCGTACTTCAGATCATTATCGGGTGTGTATGGACCGCATCCAATTGTCATCGAGAACGGTGAATCTACAACACCCGGATCAGGTTTTGCGGGGGGCGAACTTGAATTCGGAGCACTTTTCAGTGGCGGTAGCTGCCGTCGAGATTGGTTACTACGGGCACAAAAACAACGAGAGTTATACGTGCCATCAGTATCTCGCTCGCTGAGAACCACTCTCCGCTACCATTCTTCCCCTTGAGAGCGACTATGGCACCGGGGAAGATTGTCGCAGCACCGGCTCCTTGAGCGCCCCCACGTATCTTAAGAGAAGGTTCGAAGCGAAGTGGAACCCTGACGCCACCACAAAGCATCCGCGACGACTCCAGTGTGAGACTGGCTTCTGTCAACTTCACTGTCGTTTCTGTATCGTGAGTGATTCGCCCTACGACCACAATCTCTTCCTGCGAGGACCGTCAGTATGCGAAAGGAAAAGGTCCATCTAGTTACTCACATCGGTCGTCGATGAAGGGTCCCCCAGGTCCTTGATATTATAATGGTTTCGTACCAACTCCGCAACTTCATCTATCCTCTCATCCAGCACTACCGAACCTTTAATCAGCCACGAACGAGACTTTGTAGCGACAGAAGCGGACCTTGACTCCTTTCGTTGAGCTTTTCGTACATGTATCGATCTGTACCAAGTCGTGTAAGTCCAAAGGTCGGCAAAGAACGTGCGAGTACTCACAGCCTCTTTCCTTGCGCGAAGACGGGTCCATCTTTGGCCCTTTGAATATGACTTTGCTTCCAGCCCTACTGGGTCCGGCAATACTCGAGGATTCGAATCCACCAGAACCAGGCTCCGTTTTCACCTGCACCTCTCCCCCTCCACCGATCCCTGCCTTCATAGCCATGTTCCTGTTCATAAACTGTGGTAACCTCGCGCGATTCACAGCTGCTGCACCAGACACCCTCGGTTGTACTCTCGTCGCGGTATTTTGTGTCATCTCGCGTTTAATCTGTGCCTTCACTCCTGCAAGCGAATCCATCGTGAACCGTGCTGCTTCGTGTGCGCGTGCCGGTGTCGAGCTAAACGTAGCTGCCTCCCATTTGAATTGTAGTTGTTCGGGCGTTAGATTGTATATTCGACATATCGATAGACCTGGTCAAAGTAGCGTCCCATAAGTATAAACGGTCGCAACGGATAAAAGATGATTCGACTTACATTCCTCGAGCAGTTTTGAATTCGACGCGACTTCGTCACCAAGTCTATCGCAAAGGTCTTTAGAAATCGAGGATGAGGATGATGAGGACATGATGGTGTTGGAAAAGGACGCGACAACAAAACGCGTCGACGTTATTTTGGTCTGTTTGGACCCTGCCACGCTCAGATCAGGCAGACCAGAGATGGATAGAGACGAATGTTCATTGTAGGTCGTGAGTCCAATAAGTAGTTTGCTATCTATCTATACACCTATTATATGTTTTTGCCTAGTATGTGTGCGGCGTTTAGTGGGTAGAATAAATAATAAGCAGAAGATGTAGTGCTACAATATGCGATGCGTCGAACCCCCCAGAACATAAACAGACCTAAGTGCCGAAAAATATGTTACAGTTTGCTGACCGAGCCTGGTGTAGTGGCAATGATAGAAGAAGTAGAGGAAAATGTCGATGGCAACTTCTGTATTGGCTGTAACTTGCGCTTGACATCTTTCAAGACAGCAGTTTTAGGGTTCCAATCTCGGAAGGCGTCCCGGAGTTGAGATATTTCTTCTGTGAAGAGGCGAGCTACCTTCTCGTCGGCAATGAGATCGCGCAGCGCCCAAGGTATCTAGAGGGTAGATGATCGATAAGCGGGAAGGTACAGAAAATATCATAACGCTCACCTCGTAGTCGTTCTGCTCCGCACCAGCATTGAACGGCTCTACTCGAAGCTCAGGGTGCTCCGCCAATCCATCGTTAGTGAGGAAAAGATAATTGACAGCGAGCCTGCGATAGAGCGTCAGAGGAGGCCTACAAGAAGGAGGGTCATACATACGCATAGTTCGACAGCTCTTCGTACGCAGTCGAATGCCCAACGCCGCTCAACGTTCCGGCTGTAACATCAGATAAGTGGGCCAGAAGCCCACTATCCGACAATCCACAGTTCAAGACCCGAAGCAGAAGTACGAGAAGGTTGGAAAGAAAATCGGAGGAGCTACGAAGCGGTCGTCGTCAATACTGATCCCTCGAACCAAATGGCAACACCTACGTGTACGCATCGCCATCAATGTACAGGGCTCGTAGAATCAGCGGATGTGAGGCCGCAGTGAAGAGCCCCGAATATATTGGTACGACTTGGTCGTCTAACGATGCGACGTATACCATCTTCGTCTGAAATACGGTGAGCAAAGCGGGGGTAGAACAATAACAGGATAGCTTACTCCGTGGTTGACAACATTCTCCAGAGCCTTGACGTACGACTTGGAGACTTCACTTTCCGTGTCCTGTACGCGAACGTAAAAATCTTGAATCAACGTTTGAGCAGGTCACTCATTCATACCTGGAAGTCGAACAGTTCACGCGCGGCGGTGGACTCGAAGTACTATAAGAATGAAGAGTGAGGGTCTGCGAACAGCCAAAAGGTGGATGGAAGAACTCACTTGAATATAGGGCTGCACAAGAGCACTCGAGCTGAGGTACCTCAAGGGACCCAAATGTATACCGCAAAGCGCCAAACAACAAACCCTCTGAGGCTTCAGTGGAATCATATTCACGCCCAAATCAGCCAAAGCTTCTGTCCCTGCGGCATTCTTCGACGTTCTGATATGCCGGTCCTTGATCAGTCGGTCCAACAAATGGGTAGAGACAACAGATCCCTGGGAGTGAGTAGCAACGAGGATAGCGTCGGCGTTGTGAAGGTCTGACATCCATTCCTTGTTTGACAGCAGGCTATTGTAGAGTCTGGGAAAGTGAGGTTGAGCACCTTCATATAGCGAGGAAGTAAGGGACACGCACTTTTCAACCCGACGATCAATGGTTCCCTCTCCCTCTAACGGTATCTTCGTAATCTTCTCGAGCTTAACCCCATGAACTTCCTGGAACTCTTCTAGGGCTTGTACCATCATATTGACGAATTTGGGGCTCGTCCCAGTCGGCTGTGCACGAGGGGTCAACATCTGTGGGGTGTCGCAAGCAGCGAGGATACTCACCTCTCCTAGCATAGTTCTCATAATCGCACCTGGGAACCACCCGTGTATGCCGATCACCACTACCTTCTTACACCCTCTAAGAACGTCCCTCACATGTCCCTCAGTGGTCTGCCCCTCCTTCCCACTCCCTCCAGCCCCCTTCCCAGCAATACCCTGACTCATCTTCTCCGCCGGATTCCCTGCCAACTTCCTAAACAACGGGGGCTCCTCGAACGGCGGACCTCGACCCTCAAGCACATCCAACGCTCTCGGAAGCCCTTTACCCCACTCTTCCCATGACCACACATCACGATGGGTTTGGGCGGCCGACACCGAAGACGACCTTCTACCCATCCCAGGACGACTTCCAACCTGCGGCTTTCCATCCGCCCCTAGCAACCATTTCCCCACCTTCCCAAGCCTTCGAATCATCCCATCGCCACCAGGTTCATCGAGTCTTCTCGGCACGATACTTCTAGGAGGTGTATGGAAAGTATCGGCCCACGTAGGAAGAACTAAATTCGGCGGTCTTGGTGGCGCTGCCGGATTTGTTGGTCCGGATTTCTTCGTAGGCGAAGAGGATGCGGTTGCTGGAGGAGGAGCTGACTTGACAGAAGGTGTAGGGCTGAGTTTCTTCTTCTTACTGGATGGAGAGCCAGAGGTAGACAGAAGCGATTGTCCTTCTCGTCGAACGTCATCCGAGACGGTTATAGTCGGCGGTGGTCCTTTGGCTTTCTGCTTTCCTTTCGTATCGTTGGGACTGGCCGGTGAAGCTTTGTCTTTGGCCTTCTCATCAGTTGAGCCCTGCTTCGCCGGAGCAGACTTGATAGAGGCCGGTTTGCTTCCCGCAACTGTTCCATTCGGTGCCTTCAATCTCTCAACATCCTTACTCTTCGCGACTGCGTCTCCACCAGTACCTTCAGCCTCATCCAGATCCAAATCCATAACCTCCATCCCATTCTCGTCCCTCTTCACAACCTTATTCTCCGCATGGTCCTTGATCATCTTGTTCTTCATACTGACAGTCGCAAACAACGACGCCCACCCCGAGCTATACCGACTCGAAATGGCTGCATCCAAAGGATTCGCAGTCTTCTCCCGTTCCTCTCGCTCCTGTCTCTCCCTCTCCTCCCTCTCCTTCTCCTCTCGCTCTCTCTCCTCCCTCTCCCTCTGCTCATCCAACTCCTTCTGCCTCGCCAACGCCTCCTCCTTAATCTTCTCAGACTCCGTCATATGCGCTCCCAATTCTCCAGAATCACTAATTCCACCCATAGATCCGCCTTCTTCGCCAGGAGTAACAATAGGCGCAGCGGTACCCCAACTCCAAGGGGCGAACCAGGACCCACTCTTCGCGCCCATCGTATCCGACGAAAACACTGACCCAGGTTTCTTCGTGGCCACCTTCATCGGAATCTGCGCTTCCACAGGCGGTTGAGCTTGTGTCTGAGCCTTAACCGTCGTTTGAGAATCGGTAGACAACGTCGGGGTTATAGCAGGTGGTGGCCGCGCTGGAGGTTGCTCGGGAGTGGCAATAGGAGCGGAAGGAGCAGACTCAGCTTGAGAAGCCGAAGGTTGAGTCTGAGTTTCTGATTGAGGTTGAGGTTGCTGTTGAGGTTGCGCTTCGACTTTCTCAGCGGCCGTAGAGGAGGAAGAACCAGCTCCACCTCCGCTACCCCACCCAAACCACGAGCCTGAACTCGTCGTCTGCGCAGCGGTCGCATTGTTCGAAGACTGAGGCTGAGGCTGTTGAGCCGTCTCTCTCTCATCATCTTTCTTCTCTCCATCACCCTGATTGGCAACAGGATTCTCGCTCGCATCGGGTACGGGCATGGGCACGGGAGCTGCTGCCTCCTCTTCAACCTTCGTGGGTTCCTCGACTGCCATGGTTTCCTCCGCCTTCACTGACGACTCCTCCACCGTCGTCGTCAACTTCTCAGCCTTGACCTCGGTCTGCACCGTACCAGATTCACTGCTCCCCCAACCAACGTAATCCCACCACGAATACCTCGCCGTGGCCGCGTTGGCAGAGTTGGAGTTGTCGGACGAACTCGGTGCTACTCCCTCCCACTGAGATGTAGACGGAGGCGCCTCGGGTGCTGTGTCCTCCTTAGTTGGTCTTGCATCGGTGGATGCGGTACTCGTCGTCGGTAGAATGTTGGCCGTGGTGGTGGTGGTGGTGATGGTACCAGTGGAGGACGTGGATTCAGAGGCGGCTGCGGAGGGAAGCGTAGCCGACTGCTCTGGCGCAACACTCTCGGCTGGAACATTAGCGGGTACGAGATCCGGTCTGGAAACGGTGTCCGACTCCGATAGCTTTGCATCTCCATTCCCAGTAACAGTCTTCCCATCTTTAGAAGAAGGGGGGTATCAGAGATGAAAATCCACAGCAAAAATCGTAACGGGGACTCACCATCGTCCTTCTTCACAGCATCCTCCAACTTAACTTTCTGTCTCCCAAGTAACGGCAGAGTGATCGAGAATCTACTCGAGCTCGGATTAAGCGAATTCATCCTCGCGCGAACAGTGGCCTGGCCATCCGCACTCAACGAGGGTGAAAGAGCGGGAGGCTTATAATCTCCCTCCTCTTCATCGGGGGTTCTGGCCAAGCTGGGAACACGCTCATCGATTGAAGACGGGATGCTGGTGGTTGATAATACAGTCTCCCGACGATGCACACGAGGAGCTTCCTGAGCTCCAACATCGCTTTCATCTCCAGAAGAATCCGACGGGAGCGTGCTCGCATGTAAAGGAGATGGAGAACTAGGCGAAGCCGACGTGAACCAAGAGCGTTTTGCACGTGGACCGAGGGGCGTGGATGACGCGCTGCGTTTACGGCCTGGGTCGGGGGTAGGAATAGGAATAGTCGTGGATGGTGGTGACTGTGGTGTGTTTGATGATGTACTGGTGATAGGTTCTACAGCGCCTGCGCCTGCTGCGGGATTGGGATCCACGCTTGTTGATAACGGAGGCTCCTCCGTCAATGTATTGGCAAAAGTGGCTTTCTCCGGGCCATGAGTAACGTTCGAATTGGCTTCCCGTCCCTTTGACCTCCCGAAAGACGCAAACCAGGATGTACTTGCGGTCGCTGGTGTCGGCGTCACGTCTGCGTTGCTCTTCGGAGCAACCTCAGTTCGATTGAGGGGCAGATCTGGTGTATCCTGAGGGACAGTAGCTGAAGCTGTTGTAGCAGTCGTCGTTCCCTGGTATTCGAGAATAGGCTGTGCAGTAGCCATCTGTATTGGTACATTGCTCGTCGTAGCAACTTGGCTTGGATCGTTAACGGTCGTTGCATTCACTGCGAGAGACGTTCAGTATAGGAACTTGCACGAAACTAAGAATACGCGCCTTCAGTAGTTGCATTGCCCTCAACGCTTTCTACTCTCTCTTCAAACATGTCTTCTAACCTACTCGGCTTCCTCTTCAAGAACGAGGATGGCAATCTCGAACGTTTGAACGACCCTTTGCTTCCGCTCGACTTGGAACTGGGTGACGTCGACAGCGAAGTCGAAGCGTTCGCCAACGCCAGCTCTGACTGCGACTGTCTGTCTCCTGGAGAAGTACCAGAAAGAGATTCCAACTGTGGTTCGGCCACCGCGAGGGAAACAGAGACACTGGTCGTCGGCGCTCTACTCGTTTTCGAGAACGAGAGAGACCTCCAAGATGGGTTCTGATTGGGTCTGACTGCTTGCTGTGATTGTGATGAGGTGGAATACGTAGAAGTTGACCTCGTAGAGCGTCTCGAGGTGGAATGATTTCGTGCTCTAGGGGATTTCGGAAAGGGTACAGCTATGGGTACAGCGGAGGAACTACTGTTGGGATTTGGATCTGAGTAGTTCGTGTTGGTAGACGATGAGAAAGGAATGTTGCTCATCGACCTTGACGGTAGCGAGCAGCCAGAAAATAATTTGGGGAATTGGGGAAATGGAAGAAGGAAGGAGAGGAATCAAATGCGCGATGGCAGCCACGTTCTGTAGGACGTCATATTTAGGCGCCCATGCGGACCGGGGCCATTCTAGGAGCCATCGCCTCAAGCGGGCACTTTAGTTGAGGTATTGCTCAAAGAGCACTTGGTTTGTATCGATACATGCTACAGCACTGCGGTACACTTTGGTGCGGTACTATCCGCACGGCACATGTTGGACCTCGATACCGCTCAATTCTCATTTCTCTCACTTCTTTCGGAAACGAATTCGAATATGATCGTCAGGGGGACCCGAAAAGAAAGACCTCCAGACATATGATGATGAACGTGGGTCCTACGATGAAATAAAACTAGCATCCACCCGACAAGAACTCTCCTCCTGCGCCCGCGTTGCTTCCTTCAGGCGATACTGCATATCCACTAGCATCCGCATGATCCGCTGGCTAAACCCAGCTTCCTGTACAAGGGTCTGCGGTAGTAAGGCTGTCAGAGATAGAACACATCCAAAAATAGTAAGGACCACAAAAACCTACCATAATACAAGTCCAAACTTGTCCCAACGGCCGATACCTCCCCAACGAAACCACAATCTCCATCCAACACGCAAGGTGCAACCGGAAGAACTCCACCATCTCGAAATCGCAAACGTCACCGGCGGCGGGAACCAACCCTCCATTGGCACCATCCATAATCAAATGCTCAAGATGATCCGGCCAAAACCTGCAAGCATACCACACTTCTTCCGGTATCGCATCCAACGAGATATGAGGTATCCCAGGTATCCCCTCATTACCCAAATAACCCGTCCCGAAAATCTTCGGCATTTGCGAAAATCGCCCATTCATAGCTCGGAACAACAAGGGTGTAAGCCGACGATGGTGTCCTCCCTCGTCAATGAGCATCGGTACGCTAGCATGCGTCGTGATGTACTCGCGGAGGGACAGATGTATCATGTGAATAGGAGAGTGCTGTTCCGCCGGGATGACCAAAAGCGATCCTAACCGCGCGATAGCACGCTCAATCCTCACGACATTGACTCGTGAAGACGAATGAATAGATTGCAACGCTGGTATTGACAGCGGTGTCAAAGCTACAACCATCGTGCCTAAAACGAGTTGGTACCCCTCCACAAAGTCGGGATCGTCCCAGTTAAAGACATTCAGGATGTCCAGGTACAGTTTGTCCATCTTGCGACTGGGAGTGGTCGTCGCGAGGGGAGACGGATCCAAGAGGATGGCAAGAAGCAAGTTCTCGGGTAGCACGGCTGCACACAGATAGTTCATAATGGTGGAAGCCCAAACGAAGAGGCCTTCAGCTTTTTGAGCCAACTGGGCGGCATTGACATCAGCTGTCAACGCCGACTGACCGTCTGGGGTGTCTCTTCCAGTAGAGTGTCGCTTTGCGAGAGAGATATCCTGAGCAATAGTACGAAGTTCGTGTCGAACGTATAACGCTACATCCTCCTTGTTGGACCTCGAATGTATGTCAATGGAATGGTGGCGGATGTGATCAAGTTTGGAGTGGAGGAAGCGGAATGCACTGTTCGTGGGGCGGGAGGTGATGAAAAAGTGGATTGGGGAGGGTATGGTCGGTAAATCGTCACGAAGAATGCGTAAGAGATCTTCACTATATCCTTCGTCCAGAGCATCGATCACGACCACCAAAGGGGACTGGAGAGGACAACGCTTCAGCGGTTCTATGATCAACTTCTGGAACTGGTGAGTTAGGGAGTGAGCAGTGGGAAGTGCAGGGTCCGTCTCGACTGCCGAAACAACTGTTGAGAAGAGAGAATGGTTCAGACGAGAGATATCGCGAGCGAGGGTGGTCATCAGCCCTGTCGCACTGCTAAGTCCAGCATCCTCCTTATTGAAGAAAAACGACGAGACGAGTGTGCCGCATTCGAACGCCTGTTGTGCGATGGAATGAGCGATGGCTGTCTTTCCGCTCCCTGCAACTCCCGACAGCAAAAACACGTCCGCAGAGCCTGTACGAGAGGAAGACCACTCCATCACTTCCGAAAGGAGGATTTCCCGAGTCCCCTTGAGACATACTCGATTGGGATTCCATGAGGCACCCTTGACATAAGGAAGTTGTTCCAGGCTGGTGGTAGAAACTGGGGAAGGACTGAATAGAGCTCGCAGATCACAGCAGAAAAGCACGTACCCAGGCGCTCTACCAGCTTTTCGTTCACCGCCTCGATCATCTGGGTAACGTTGTCGACTTGAAGGCGTACGAGGACATCATCCAATTGTAAATCTGTGCCTATTGAGCACTCAATCTATGCGGCGCGTTATTGACATGGTGGACGAGAGAGAGAGAGAGAGAGAGAGAGAGAGAGAGAAGAACATAGCGCACCTGAAAGATTTTCACTGCGGCATCCAACTTTCGTCTCAATTCAACTATTTCCTCTGGATCCTTCGAAAACAACACGAAACGACGAAGTTTGGAGGTGCTCTGGTACACTTTGACATCACTCAAGATGTCGCCAACCGTTCTGGGTTTTGAAAGCATTCATGACCATCGAACTGCCAATAGCAATGGCGACTGACATTACCAGTTCCGAGATACTGTCGCGAAGAATCCTACTCGAAGAATCCGCCTTGGACAGCAGCCGAATGACACGAGCAAGCATCTCCTGAACATATTCCCCAAACGTTTCCCATTCCCGTTGGTTCGAGCTGAAATTCTAACCACGAGTCGTACCAGAACTTTGAGAGAAGATAAAATCGACTACTCACATTCGCCATCTCCCCAATCTCCAACGCTGCCCCAGCAACCGCTTTCAGCGGTGGAAACACATCTGCGATCGCGTGTGTTGCTCTCAGGACCATGAACGCAACTCCGCATACAGCTTCACCGTCACGTCCATTTTGGTTTCCTCCCACCTTCGCCTTCCCTGGTCTTCGCTTGCGAAGACGCAGCGACTTCATCGGGTGGGAGACTGGCCGACACTCGTTGCCGGACTAGTACTGTGAGAAAGAGGGTGTTGTTGTAAGGAGATCATACCCTTGCTCTTTCTACTGAATAGAGAGCACTGGTTTTCGAAGTGATGGATTCGGGTTTCCCATGCCTGCCAGAGACCAGGTGTACGACTGTGATGTGATGGTGGTATCCAACACAGTTGTGGGCGCTTATCGGCGTCAAATTTTTCTTCCTCACCAACCACGACCATCATGCCGAAGAGTTCCAAAAAGCGGAAGGACAAGGCTGCAGACTTTGCGGTAAATCGAGGATCTCTACTAATTCTGAGTGATGTCTTGCTGATAAATTCAAAGGACAGAAAGCCAAATTAAAACTCGGAAAAGGGAAACAAACCCCCAGCAATGTGATAGACACATCCTTCAAGGCTCGGTGTACGTCCGTATTGGCAGTCGATTATCGAGCCTTATTCATTTCTTAATTTAATTCTGGAAGCTATCGCTTTACCAACACAAAGTATTACCGTCGAGAAGGATGAGGATGCACCCACGACGAGACGGAGGCAAACACTAGAGGATTTACTTTCTCACCTCAAACACCATAATGCCGGGACGAGAAAAGGTACGTTTCCTTTACACACACCGCGTTCGAGACACTCAAAACTTCCGCAAAGATGCTGTTCTCGGTCTGAAAGAGCTAGTCACGGATCACTTGGAGGTAGCAGCTTCATCGTTTCCCGTCATAGTGAACGCGACGGTACGGTTGATTGGGGACGAGGTGCGTAACGATCCAATCGTCTGTTTCTCTCTTTTTTGACTCTACTCCAGGACGCCAGCGTCAGGAAAGCCCTGTTAACGCTCTATTCATGGATGCTATCTCGAATACCACCGGTCAGGCTCAACCCATACCCCCTCACATGAAGATGGATAATTGATACAGGCAGAACAGGAAGACGTTGTCCCCCATTCATCAGTCTTTCTTCTTTACACCTCTTCAGCTCAAACCCACATTTTCCCCGAAATCCGAATCGATGCTGTTCGCTTCCTCAATCTACTCTTAGAATCCGTACCAGAAGCTGTCGTGTCGGGCTGGGATACGACTGGAAACACTCACGGAACTCGTATACTTGCTGGTTACTTAGGGATACTCAACGCAGGAACGATCTATAACGATGTCGATAGTCAGTGTCGTTCTTTAGCATTGACACCGACGATTACTGACTCCGGTTGATAGCCCCTGCAGCGACCTCTACTGCTACCGTAATGCTGACACCGCAAGTAAGTCGTTTTGGCCTACTTGAACTTGATCCCGCGACTGAGGTCATCTTCGCAGTCCAAACTCGTCGTCTTGCAATCTCTGTCTACCTTCCTGAAGATCGCCTTGGGCACACATTCCAGCGAAGCTAATCCCCATCAATCCATGGACGGATGGTTCCTCTCCCCTTCCTTCACAGACGCAGATGCGTACACAGCTTTCGACAGTCTTCTGAACCTCAACCGGTCTGGAGGTCGTAGATTATGGAAACAACGGATGGAATCGACAGACGACGAATTTTCTGGGTACTTCCCGTTCACGGCGAGAGCAGAGGGATGGGGTCTCGATCTGGACCTCGAGGATGCACCAGAAGGATCAGGAGTTGGTGTGCGAAGTCTAGTCTTAGTGAGTGCCCGACTCTCTAGATGACGAGACCCTCACTAACGTCGAGTCAAGAAACTGGCGACATCTCTCCATTCGACCCTCGTATCGATGTTCATGGATTGCTCCGCAACTGTCTTTTCGCCAAGCGACTCACCCCCAGAGACAGACCTCCAGTTGATACTTGCAGTTTTGAGCATCGCGTCCTCACTGTACGGCTGGCTGCTCGAGCGGTCTGGTGTTCCTCAGAGCTCCATTGAAGAGCTGATAGCCTTGTTGAATTGCATGGCCCCGTTCTTCCCTTTCACTCCATCTGGCCGCCGAGATATCAAGGTGAACTTGTAGCATGTATCCCCAGCCGCCTTTTTCTCAACTCATACTTGGAAAACAGGTGGAACAATCCTTTCAAGAGCTAAACGTTCAGTACTGTAACCTCACCTCGCATCTTGCATTAGCCGCGCAAGCGGGAACCTCGACATCCCAAACCCGCCCAGCAAGCACCGGCCGTTCATTGAAGAAGTCATCGAAACTCGGTGACCAGATCGATCACGTCCGCTCCTACGTGCTAGAAGTCCTGGGTAGTGGCAGCGAGCGGCCATTAACCCTCGCCGCGTATACTTCCTTGCTCCCCACTATATGGGCGCTCATCAACGTGAAAGACGAGTCCCAGGGCAGCTCAAACGACGTCTTTCGGGCCCTCGTAGAACACGGTACTCGTGCTTCATCGAAATCATCTCTAAAGAAATGCTCCACCGAGTTCATTGCGAGGTTATTATTGGTACGAGTTTTCTTCCCGTTCACCCGGCCTTCGCTTGACAGACCGGTTGACAGCTACAGACGGACTCTCATTACCGGGGCACTTTCCAAATACCTCGAGATGACCGTGCCGTCGAAGAGTGGATCGCTCATCTCCCGAAAGTGCTATGGGAGTTGGGATCGAACAACCTCCCGGCATCTGAGGTAAGTCGTCTATCTATCCTTTCTTTTGTATACCTTTGATTCACAGAACGTGTTCAGGCTATCCTTCTCTTCTTAATCCGTATCCTCCAACGCAAGTTGCCCCAGGTACACAATCCCCAAGTACGTTGCGTCTACATACTCATCATTCTCCGACCTGAATTGTGAACACTAACCCGTATCTGGTCTATAGACTCTATCATCTCTCCAAGCCCGACTAGCTCCCTACTTCTTAATCACGCATCCGGAGCGAGGACAGATCCCGGGACCGTACACAAAACTACCGAGCTTTACACCCTCGGAACCATGCGTCCGACGTCTGGTTCTCGATATGTCTGCCACTCTTTGCTCGGCAACAGCAACGCAACCACATGTGCAATGGTCTGACGCGCTTCGGTACGCTGTCGCTCAAAATTCGGAGGAAGAGACGTATTGGGGGGAGTTGTGGCTATCTCTGTGTTCGTCGGTATCCTAGGTTGTGGAGAAACTTTTTGACTTGTACAACCATGTTCCGAGACCGATACAGTCATCCGTTTCGTAGGACCCAACGTCCTCGGATTTGGGGTTGCGGGTCTAGCTAACGGTGATCGGAGGCTGGGAGTCGTCTATGTGTAGGCCGAGGAAGACACTCCCGAAGACACTCCGGATACAATGATCTGGCCTCGCCTGCGACTGTATACCCGAAACTTCCGGACATTGAGTCGTTTGTAAATTTAAAGAGACAAGTTTCAACTAGTTTTTGTCATGAAAACCGGGGTGATACGGGCGTCCAGCAGACGCGGTAGCGAAAGTTCAATGCTGGCAAAGATGAATGGGCGTCTCCTCCGTTGTCGGGTACCTACCGTTGCTTGAATTGTGCCTTTGACACGATGACGGGACTCAACCGATAGGAATGAACCCGGGTGGATTGTCGTCGGAGAAGTTTCACGTTGCACCGCCACGTTGC
>JANHQD010000454.1:0-13976 GCA_024721195.1 Marasmius sp. AFHP31
GACATACAATCCAGGACGAAGGTACACTCAGTTCCTGGCCCCACGCAGCGAGAACCAGTCTTGCAAGAAGATACCAGCTGAGGAGGATGATCATAATGAAACTGCGTGGGGGGCAAGATCGAGTGCTCATTCCAGGCTTCGAAGTACATATATGTACAAAAATCCGATGACACCTAGTCTCCCGCTGTTGTACCTTCGAGTCGGTATAAGGTTTGATACGTTGTAATTCTACTATTCGTCCAGTGTTGGCGTCTGATATCGAAGGACGTGATAGGGCTGGCTCCGGTTTGTGCCGCAACTCTGTGCTTGGTTTCTGAACGTTGCCACCGGCACTTGAGCAAGAGACTTGCTGGATGGCTGAAGGTCAGTCGAGCCCTCATATCCTCTGAGATCAATGTACACTGGCTTGTAGCATCGAGCTTTGTTCGCACCATCGAGGCTGTAACCAGTCGTCAGATATTGACCCCATTGACACAGGTTGGATCAGAACCGACTATCTGACCAGTGCCACATGAGGTGGTTTCCTCTCTCACTAACGTTACCCCGAGAGGATACACGAGATGATGTTTTTCGAGGTGTGGTTGTGTCTGCGTTGTCTTCTTCCGCATTGACGAGCGAGAATTACGACAAAGGACACGATGATACAATCGAGTCGAAAACAATTGAGAACCGAGGATGGACGTGTCTTCAGGCTTCGAGCACTTCCCGGTACTGAGTAGAACCCTGAATTTTGAAGCTCGTAGGTTACAGGCCTTGACATAACCAACACGCCTCCCCAAATCTCATCAACTCGACTTGTTGCGCACACATTTCCAGCAATTCGAAAACGGACAGCGGGAGAGGTTGGGTTTGGGGTGCAACTGGAAGAAGCAATAGAGAGATGGTGCATATCAGGGGCGAGTGGGGACGGACTTGAAGCCTTCGCAGCGTCGTTCAAACTCTTCCATGTCGGGAACGAGAACCAGTCCCAAGCCTCACTGTGCGACTTTTCCTGGCTCGTCTACATGTCACTCCATGTATCTTTCTCCTTCGTTCCTTTGTAGACAGTCCTAGCCGTGGGGAGGGAAAGATATCGCAATCGACTTGTTCCCGGGGACGAATTCAACAAAGGTATCCCATCGATTGGGTGCGTGGGTGGTCAACCGGCCACTGTTTGGTGTACGGAGAGCATCGCATCGTAAGGCTGAATGTAGCGGGGCCAGAAGGCTCTAGACCGTCGCAGCATCAAGGATACAGCAACAGTGGGAGCAGAGAAAATAGCCGACTCAGCGGTCGAGGTGAGGACTTCGGAGCCGGGAATCCGTCCACTGTCCAGTCCTTCAACAGGAAATCACATGATTGCCATTTTAATTAATCTGATTCTCAGTCTTCTCAGTCTGCCGTTGAATGTTTTGAACCTTCAATCGTAGCCCTAGCCATGCCTGGTCAAAATCTCTCATCTGAACTTCTGAAGCAGAACGACTTTCCGTTCTCCTCAAATTAATCTCGACTCCCCTAGGGTCCGATGTACCCGTAAGTGCTCAGTCTCATCTTCAATCAAATTTTTCGTTGCTCAAGAACCCCAACGCTGACTCAGAACAAGTCAAACCGGGAGCGCTTGCCAGAAACATGTTCAGAAGACTAGGGAGTCGGTGTATTCAGGGGTACAATTTGCTCGAAATCTAGACGGAACAAGCCTCGAAAAATTACTACCGGCTCAATGGGAGGTAAGACGAGAGCACCTACAATTCTGTAGAAATTTCAGTTTACTATACTCAATGTTCAATGGGATCGGGAGTGTGCAAACGTTCACGCACTTGAGACTCGGTGTCGTTTGTTGTAGAGCAGGCAAGACCCAATTATGATCATGGGCTCTTCGGCATCTCCCCTTGGTACCATATATACCTCTCCGCGAATTCTGCCATTATCGCAAACTCTGCTACGAAAGCAGTACGAAAGAGACCTTGTTTACTTGCGTCGCTCGTTTCTCCTTATTTTCAGCTACATTCCAAGTACTAGGCGAAAGAAACAGTGCGTGTGCGCTACCTGTGCTACTACTTCAAGTTTCATATTGGTGCTCGACTAATTTGCTTCCGAGTCGTACTACTATCGATTTTCAAGCTTCGGGAGTTACTCGACAAAAACACAAGATTGACGCTATTTATGACGGACCGCATCCAAAATCTCTACTTGACGACCATAGAACGACTCGGTCTCAGGTGGGTGAGAGGAATTCGAAGTATAATCAGGCGGTCCCTGCTCCACCAACTCACTCTCCAGCTGAGCCACCCTCTGCGCCATGACACCAACTTGACTGCGAAGTCCCTGAACTGCCCGCTCCATTACTTCCAGATCACCACGACCAGGTTCAACATGATCGTCCGGAGATCGTGAGCTCGAGGGAGGTACATGCAGTGCGGAAATAGGTAGAGGTGTGATCCCAAAGGTCTGACGATGCCGGTGGTGGCTGTCGCTGAGCTTGCGAGTAATCCCCACTTGAATTCGGCGGCGGTAACGGAGCACCAAAATGACGACAAGTAGGAGAAGAATCCCAAAGACCCCGCCCACGGTGCTCCCAATGATTACGGGTGTAGAATTGTCCGACTCGGCTGCGGTTGCTGTTGGCGGCGGGAGTGTTCTGGGATCATTGATCGAAGTATCAGAACGTGAACCATCATCAGGGACCTCTGATTGCTCACGAAGTAATAGTTGACCGTCCTGTAGCGCCGGAGACAGGACTCAGTGAGTCCGTAGGGACTGCTAAGCTGGAAGTCGACGTGGTACTAGAGAAGTCGTTAGAGTTAAAACTCAAGAACGAATGGCTACGATTGGCTCACGGAGGGGTGGCGTGGGAATTAACAATTTGAGGAAGAACAACAAGGTTATGTCCGGTGTAAAATGTGGCATGCTTACTCCTAAAGGGAGAAAATGATAAACCTCTACAGAATGCGACAAACTTCACACTCACGAATCGAGATCGATGGCCGCGAGAGCGTTAGGACTGAATTGTTCGTTGGTGAACATGTGAAGGGCAGTCTGTTGACGGTACACTCACGTTTTTCTGAAGAAAGTTATTGTAAATTCACCTCTCTCATTGTCCTCTCGGTTAACAGTAAAGACTGTGGTGGGAGGGATTCCGGTTGGTAATTTCCGGAAGCCAAAATGCTCTGGATCCCCTGGCTCTCGTATCCATGTAAAAGTAACGGGTCGCGAAATTGTAACAGTGGGTGGTAGAGGTTGTTCGATTTTGAAGGCAGCTGTCGAGCAGAACCTCACGGAGAATGAGAAAATTCCAAGGAGAATAATGAAAGGCAACATGAATCTAACCCATTCAATAGTTCAGTTTAGCCCGTGCAATGGTGAGCATCTGAATAACGTACGATATTTCTCTGTGCGTCGCTCGCTAACCCAGACCTGAGGTGGGAGAAGGAAAGAGTAGGTCATCTCAATGCGAAACTATATAACCTTGGGCTATCGAAAATAAACCGCGGGCATCACTGTTGCAGTTCTGTGCCCAACTATGGGCCCCACTATCTGATATTCCGGCCCTTGGCTGTTCTTCAAGCGTTCAAAGACGGAGTCGTAATCATAGAACAAGAAATGGGTTGATGAAAGAGAGGTGTTCAGATTTCTACAGCTGTCGTGCGTATGGATCACAGGTCATACTTCTCGACGTAATTAAGAGTCAAGATGGCATACACGAATGCCAGTCCAGCAATGGGACCATTCGAGCCCGAGCATACTCTTCCAAAATATCCGACAACGCATCAGCGCTCAGCTCTCGGGAGGAAGATGATCGGCACGTAGAAAAGTGCGAAACCGAGGTCGGAGCGTTAGTATACGTAGGAGAATACGTAGGAGAATACGAACTGCTGATGGTTGTCACTAGATAATGCCTTTTTGTCATCTCTCAGCTCGGAAACCATCTATCAGTGAGCTGGATCTCAGCGGCAGGATATAAGTAGCTGTAATGGATTCAAAACAACCACTCGATAGGCAAACAGGACGGAGACTTCATGGAGCTCAAGGTATTCATTGGAACGAGGATACCAATTCACGCGCTTTGGCGGAATGTTCCGGGGAGTCTGTAGATGCGATATTGGGAATTTGTTGACCGTAGGTTTGCAGTAAAGAGCATAGAAAGACGGTTTGATGGCTAGCTACAAATTATCTGAGCAGCATACCATCGTGGTCGGTAATCAAACCACCGTGCGAACTTCGAAACGATGATTTCATGGAGGGGTTGGAAGAAACAGCCAAGGTTTGGGACAAGTTAGCGTGTGACCAGGGCAGCCGAGAGCATCCTCAGAACTCGCCGTCGTACTTACAATTCTAGGCAGCGAAAGTTTTGAACATTGTGGTCTCCGAGTCGTACTATCGATTTTTAAGCTCCAAGGGTTACTCGACAAAAACATAAAAATTGGTGCTATCTAGGACGGAATGCATCCAAAGTCTCTACTTGCCATCCATGGAACTACCTAGTCTCAAGTGGGTGAGAGGGATTCGAAGTATAATCAGGAGGTCCTTGCTCCACCAGCTCACTCTCCAGCTGAGCCATCCTCTGCGCCATGATACTAACTTGATTGCGAAGTCCCTGAAAGGCTCGCTCCATTACTTCCAAATCACCGCTACGTCCAGGTTCAGCATAATCGTCTGGGGGTCGTGAGCTCGAGGGAGGTACGTGCGGTGCGGGAATAGGTCGAGGTGTGATCCCAAAGCTTTGCCGATGTCGGTGGTGGCATTTGGGAGAAGCTAGCACTGAACCCACACATGAATTCGGCGGGCGGTAGCGAAGCACTAAAATGATGACAAGCAGGAGAAGAACCCCACCAACGGTGCTCCCAACGATTATGGGTGTAGAATTTTCTGACTTGTGAGGGAACTCGGCTGCAGTTGGGGCAGGTGGCGAGGACGTCACAATCTCACCATTTCGTTGGGAGGTAGTAGCTGGGACGATGGGATCACTGATTTTGAAGCATCAGGAAACGTGAATCAACATCAAGGACGTCTGATCACTTACGAAGTAACGGTCGGCTGTGCTGTAGTGCCGAAAACCGAACTTGAGTTCGTAATGGCCGGTGAGCTAGAAGTCGACTGGGTGCTAGAGAAGTCGTAAGAGAAAAAACTAAACAACGGATAGCTACTATTGGCTCACGAGGGAGAAGCGGGGGAGTTGGCAGTTTGAGTAGCAGGAAGAATAACGAGGTTATCTCCGGTGAAAAATGTGACCTGGTTATTCCTAAGGGAGAGAACGATGAACCTCTATGGAATGCCACAAAATTCACACTCACGAATCGAGATCGATGGCCGCGAGAGCGTTAGGACTGAATTTTTCGTGAGTGAACATGTGAAGGGCAGTCTGTTGACGACACACTCACGTTGTCACGGAGAAAGTTATCATAAATTCACCTCTCTTCTTGTCCTCTCGGAAAACAGTAAAGACCTCGGAGGGAGGGCGTCCCGTTGGTAATTTCTGAAAGCCAAAATGCTCTGGATCCCCTGGCTCTCGTATCCATGTAAAAGCGACGGGTTGTAGGACTGTAATAATTGATGGTAGAGGTGGCTCAATCTTCAAGGCAGTTGTCGAGTGGAACCTCAAAAGGAATGAGAAGACTTCAAGGAGAAGGAAGAAGGGCAACACGGATCTGACCGATTATACCGTTCAATTTAGCCGTGCATGAACATCTGAATAACGTACGATATTCCTCTGTGCATCGACAGGACTCGCGTAGCCCGAATTTGAGGTGGGAGCAGGAGGGAGTAGGTCAGCTTCATCATGATTCGATGCAAGCCATATAACCATAGGCTGTCGAAAGACAGTCTGAAACCACGCAGCCTTCAGTGTTGTAGTCCAGTGCCCAGCTATGAGTCCTACTATCTGATACTGCAGCCCTTGGCTGTTCTTAAAGCGCGGATGGAGGTGTAATCACAGAACAAGAAACGGGTCGAGTAGAGAGGTGTTCGGATTTCTGCAGCTATCGTGCATGCGTATGGATTACAGGTTATCCTTCTGGGCGCAATTAAGACAGCCTTCACAACCAGGCCAGCAATGGTAACATTCGCGGATGATTCAAGCCTGAAAATATTCATCTGGAATATCTCTGGCAACGCATCAGCGCTCGGCTCTCAGGAGCGTTAGTATACGTAGGAGAATACGAACTGCTATTTGTCGGTAGATCATGCCCTTTTGTCCATCTCTCAGCCCGGAAACCATATATCAGCGAGTTGAATCTCAGCAGCAGGACGTGAGCAGTTGAACTGCATGCAAAACGACCACTTGATAGGGCAACAGGACGAAAGACTCCAGGGTGCTGAAGGGATTCGTTGGAACAAGGATATCCATTCGCGCGTTTCGGCGGAATGTTCCGGGGATTCTGTAGATGCGACATTGGAAAGTTGTTGACCCCAGGCTCGTGTAGAGAGTAAAGGAAGACGTATTTGATAGTCAGTCACAAAAGTTTTGGGCAGCATATGCATGCCATTGTGGTTGGTGATCAAAGGCGGCACCGTGTGAAGAAGGCGCCTCCGGCGAATCAGCTCCGTTAGATGTCAGATGTTGGCTGTGTCGCACTGTTATCGCATGACGAAGATTGGATTGCAACATCATTCGGGATGTATGTATTCGAAACTTTTCTTGACTGCTCAAATTGCCAGTTGACTTTGATATTTCGTAGTCTGATGACGAGTTTCCATCGAGTGCCGAGATCGTCAGACGGATACGCACTTGTACTTTGATTGTCCGGGTTAAGACCCATATACACTGCGTCCATGATCGATTTGGACAGAGAACTCCTCGAGAAGTCCGAGACAACACGGCTTCAAAGTCAAGGCAGTCCACTGTCCGTGACAGTCCTGGTAGAATTTGCGGCGAATCGCCGGCGATGGGCGACCACGACCATGTTACCACTGTCAGCCCTACCGCAGATGCATTGGTGTCACAGCCTGGCACCGATGAAGGTGGCTGCGGCTTCATGCGTATATCGTTTTCTGAAATGGTGTCGGCTTCTCCCAGCTCACCGCATGTCGTCTTCGCTTCGCAAGGCGTGATAAAAGGTCACTCCGGACCTAGTCAAACTTACGATTGACTGTCGCGACGAAGAACCTCAAGAGAAACGTGCTACTCTCAGACTCGCGCAACCTGAGAGTCTGCCCGCCGACGAACTTGTTTTTTGCTTCCGATGGAGAAGATATTCGACATGCTCGGGTGTCCAATTTCCCACTGGTTCTGTCCATGAGGGCTATCGTAGTATGCCACGCTTTTTTTTTGATCCACTGACCAGACAGTCTCATCCTGTTTGCTTCTGTCAAGTCCCTCGTCGCTCGATGTCGCATCCTGTCACTGGCGCCCACAAGGGCGGGAAGGTCGCGATCATAGGCATGAGCAGTAGTACGGATTCGGTATCGAGGCTGGCTGCGATAATATGATATCGCCTGGTACTACGCTCATATAACCCAGTGGTATTCAGTCATATCGCCCAGTACGGCGACTGTCGTCGATTCAGAAGATTTCGATTGCGGGGAGAAGCGGCAGGTCGGATCTCCCGAGGTGACTCGATCCTCAATCGCTCGTCGCAAAAACTTGAACCCGCCGAGGTTCTTCTGCAACGTCCCAGGATGTGCTTCTCAACACAGCTGGATTGACTCCAATGGCCAACTACGAATGTAATCGGTGTTATTTCACTCCCAGCAGTCGCTTTTTTACTCACAAAGATGTATATGCTCGCTAACAGGAGAGACCCAGCATCTCCTTTACTTAGCATTGGAACATCTATCGACCTAAAGGTCTAGCAATCATCTCCATCCCGCCAGGGATAGCGAAAATCATTCAGACTGCTGCATGTCAGTCTGGAGATAACGAGGGCGCGACGCGCCGCAGATATCCTCCGGGGTCCTCCACTGCGTTGTTACCGAAACCAACACCTACAGGCTACTCTCTTACAAGCTTGTTCCCCGCCTGAGTGCCCTCAATACAATAATCTAGTGAATAAAGACCTCTCTCTCGACTCAATGCCGTCAGTTCCAATCCATCTATTCAAACCACCCATCTATAACGACTACATCTACAAATCCATCGCCCTCGCCCAAGTATCCTTCACAACCCCCCAATACCTCCCCGGCTCCGTCCTCGCCAAATCAACATGCCTCGCCGTCTCAAAAACCTCACTCCTCACACCGACCAACCCCCCCCCCGCCCGCCCCGTCCGCACATGCTCATCCACCTCCCCAAACGGAACCAACTCGTCCTTCTTCGAATACATATACGTCCTCGGCGTCTTCTCGTCCATCCAGGGTAACGTATGTGGACTGTTTAAGATCCTCTTCAGCGGTTCGAAGGGTGGTGGGGTACCGGTTAGTTTGTCGAACAGCATTCGAAGGACGAGGAAGAAACCGAGAATGATTTGGAGCGGGATACGAAAGATGGCGCGGCGGATGTGTAACGTGAATGCGCGGATGCCTGTTGTGATGGTTCCGTTGGCGGGGGATGAGTCGATGATGAGTGCGGAGATGGGTTTTGTGGTGGGTGTGTAGGAGGAAGGTGTTACTCCGCGTGATTGGAGGATTTTGGCTAGGGTGTATAGTTGGGAGGCGCCGCCTGGAGACGAGAACCCCGTTATTTATGGTCGGTCAAGAAGGATGGTTGTTGGGACACTTGCCGTTGGAGAAACTGTGAATCAAGATACAGGGACGTGTCGTTCGTCCTCCGTTCTCCTTCTTGTTCTTTGGTATACACCCAACAGCTTCTAAAACCTCCATAACTGGACGTAGGTTCCGTTGCTACGCATCCAAAAAAAAAGACACATCAGCATCCAGACAGATAGAAAGCCAAACGTGAACGCACCCTCGTGGCCTCCCGACTAAAAAAGAACCCAGGCTCATTCCTAACGACAACCTGCGTAGCATCCGGGTACATCTCCTCATAAACCTTTGTATACTTTTGTAGATGTCCTAGCTTCGCCCCCACTATGCAAATAAAAGAATGTTGAGTATTTGAACACGCGTAGTTCGCACTTGTAGGGTACGCACTCCATCCAAAGATAAGAATCACACTACCAACAAGCCCGTGTCAGCGTAAAAACATTCAAAGGACGCGTTGTTTGCTACTCACTTTGGGTCTTGAACTTGACCTGTCGTCGTATTTGTCGGCTTTCGTAAATAAATCCCCTCTCCAATCGTCACGAATCCATCTAATGTTAAAATCGGTCTCGAGCTCATCATAGGAAGAAAGAAAGAAAGAAGATTGGGGAATGGGGTTGAACGGACATGGCGGTACGATTTATAACAATTGCTACAGCCTACGATGCACTTCCTTATTGCCGGTAACCGGTAAATAACCGGAGTCTTTTGATGCGTCGGGAGGCGGACACCTACCGTCGGCTTGTTCCTGCACCTACAAGACCCCACAGAAAAATACATCGTACGCATCGTTTCATGACATTCTGTACCTCACTAAATCCTTCAACTCTGGGAATTCAAATTCACATCTTGACTTTGTGATCCTCTGTCGCTCCGAGCTAAACAGTTGGGTTTGCATCCACTCGAGAAAGGTACAATTCTGATTTCGATCGTCGCAACGCAACTTCGCTCACGCCCATAGTCAATCTTCGTTCTCTGCCTGTTGATATCGAACTCATCTCAGATATGCGACACTCAAGATCTGTACGACGAGTGCGTCAAGTTCTCAATAACCCGTAGAGGACATTCCCACTGTCATTCATCAACCGCCACTTACCTCATCGTGATGTCGTGGTTTGGCTTGCTCGCATGAGAGCTTCTTCCCCTTCACTGAGACATGGATGAGAAAGGTGAGAACGTTGCTGTCGTCGGAATCTTGTCTGACTCGGCCCTTTCTGCCCAGCATCAGGCGCTCAACTGTACGAAGGCAATTTTCCTGGCTGTATGGAGGGTTTCCACAGATCAAATGACAGGAAGATGCATGGAAAGACACACAACAATAATCGGGGGAAAGGTGCGTCACACAGTTTTTTTTCTCAATTATGCCTGGCTCACCAGAACTGTGAACTCCATTCGCAGTCCACTCCGATGTCGCTGAGACACCCAAGACTGGTTTTGGGCAGAGCCAGAGGCACCCGATCGCAAGCATCTCTTCCTCTGAACATCCTTCGCCGTCGTCAAGTCGACTGACTGACGTCATTCCTGCAGTCTACCAAACGTCTAGCTCATACATGGGTTCGCTCGCTGGTCCCACGACTCTCACAGGACTATTGAATGCTCCGACTTCGGAGGCTTCATATCCTCGTAACTTTGTCAGGGATAACATAGCAGACACAATGGCCAAAAACGAGCGAACTGGCAGGAAAAACCATGATCACAACGGTGGTCGTCCTCGTATGAGCAACTATGACAATACCCAGAACACTGGTGACCGAAACAAGACCTACCAACGTTCGCATGGTACGTTCTTTCATCTTCGTATACACATTAGCAATATGTCTCATTTTCTTGCATAGTGTCCGAACAATATGTGAGCGCTCATGCAGCTGCAGAAAGAAGCAACTCATCAGCGCTCTCAATGGCTATAGAGATACGACAATCATTCAAACAATAGCACGCAGGTACATCTGTACCTTCATGAGCGGGAAAGGTGTGTTCGCCATGGAACTTCACACAAATCAACATCTCACAAAATCTGCGAAAAAGTTTTTCACCAGCGGGGAGGGAGTCAACTTCACTGTCACTTGAGAGCCTGCTCAAGCAACAAGGCGCTAACTCTTTGCCAGGAAGGCAGGCAGCTTCTCCGTTTATCTCTCATTATGATACTCCACCACAAGGTCTCAGCCTCACGCCTATTTCATCCTTCAAAAAGCCGTTGCCATTGTCTGCTGAGGAGTTGGTTTCTCTGTCCACCTCTCACGCTAGTTCACAAGACACCCTCCTTGGCCCCAAATCCTCACCACCCTCTCACCAAACAAAGGGAAAAGAACGGGCACAGGTGCAGACGCAGACGCAGACGCGAAGCGAACTTTATCAAACCTTGCTACTCGGATGCAAGCTCGGGTTTCCACTCTGGGACCCTTCACCCCGCCGAACATTGGACGGAGAACACTACATGCCAGAAATCGGAGACGTCGGAGTCTTGTGTCACGCGCTTCCCTTTAATACACTCTTCAACATTGCCCAACCTCTCGACAGTCCAGCGAACAAGAACGGGGTGCCTGAAGGTTTGGGTCCTCCCTGCGAGCTGCAGTTGCGATGGATTACAATCAAAGAGAGGAATAATTTGTCGCAGGTGCCACTCTCTCAACCTGAAGGGGCGATTTCAGATCAAAAAAGGGGAGTAACAATGGATGGTTCATCAAGGTGCATTTTCCTGTCCTGCACTTTTGCTTGCTGCATACTAAGCATTTGCTTTCGTACAATACACAGCATCTTCACATATGATTTGTCGGAGAAAGAGGGAGCCCTCTTGATGCTGCCGCATGGAAGCACATTGTGGAATCTCGAGAACACAGCACCGTTTGAGGAGCGTGCACGGCTCCAATGGCGCCAGTGGTTCAAATACGCATATGGCCATTTGAGCCCTGAGGATGGTCGAGCTCTCTACCTCGTGACAGGCGTTGAAAGATGTAGAACGTGGGCAATGGCTGCGTGGAGCTCGATTTCGAGTTATACCCGTGACCGATTAGACTCATTAGAGCTCACGGTTGATAGTACTACTGGTGCCTGCTCGTGGGCGTTCCCTCCTGTACGATGCTCCACGGAAGTAGCAATTCCTCCAACAACCAAAAATCTGCAATCAGCTCGGGAGACCGTTTTTATTCGTGGGTTTCGAATAGATGTGCTGGATGGAAATGTCAGTTTGCGGCCACCTGGTCTTTCCTCACAACCTGAAAGAGAAATGGATGACAGCAGTGACAGGAAGCCGGATTCCAAAGCAAGTGGTTCGCGAGATCCTGCTCCATCCAGCAATTCTTCTTCCAATCCATCATCTTCAAGTCATTTTTCCTGTTCTGGCGGTGGGAATTCCGGGGCTTCGTACTCCCAGTTTGATGCTGGGCGGGACCCCCAGACAAATGCAGCACGGATTCTGGAGCTGGTATCCGGGTGTTTCAGCCACAATGATAATGATTTTGTATGTTCTCCCATCACTCTACTCATTGAAGTCATTGAACTGATGCCCGAGCCACTGGGAACCTAGTCCCATCCCTGTCAAGTCATCAACAAACTCTCCTTCTGGGTGGCTTCACAAATCATGCCAGCTCTTATGGATACTGGTTTCATGGCATTCTCACACGACAACAACTGGATCAGCATCATGCAAGATGTTCGTGTCATAGATGCTCTTCAAGTGCCCTCACTGATCATCACATTGTAGTCTGATCAAAGAATTCCTCCTGATGCTGAGATTGTCCGACAAATATGTTCCAAGTATAAGTTTGCTCTGAAACGGGGTGAGTGTTGTATTTCTTGAGTGTCTGAATAAAAAATTGAGGCCAGTAGATGTTATATCTCCTGTACCCATGTCCAATTCAGAGAAAAACCTTATCAAGAAGCAGTTACTGGCATTGTCACTTCAGCAAAGCCCAGATAGTGTGACTTTGGTACTCTTCGATCTTTTAGAGGACAATAGAACAGCAGACAAACATACAGATGATAATGGTAACATAGGCCCAAGACTTAGTAACAATGGCGAGGATGGTGATGGCGTGTGTGGTACCACCAGCTTGGTACATCCCCAGCACTCCACTTGGTGGCCCCCACGACAAATCACATTCAACATTGTAGAGCGGCCAACAACACCTAGTGCAGTGGACTACACTATAGACCGCAACTACACTTACCAGAGAGAGTTGTTATAGAGTAGAGGTAAGATGTAGAATCTCAAGCACATGTAATGGGCTAAATTTCTGGATATCTCATTTCTGGGACCTGGACCCCTACCTTTTCCCCCAATTCCATACCCCTCTGTACCCCCTTTATAACCACCATTCTAGCACTCTACTTCCATCCTTCTTTCTTCACCATTCCTCACTTCCTACTCCTCCATCAGGTCTCTCAGACAAACCCCCAACTTGTCTGGGATCCCAGTAACTTATTCCAGGACCCCATGGACTCTGTCATGAAGTGCTGCTTTTCCCCTATCTTTTCCCTTTCTTAGCACCCAGTCCCCTTTTAGCGCCTGTTTGTTACTTTGACACCTGGTTCCCCTTTCCACATCACTCCCATCATTTCTTTCCTCATCCTTGTTCTTTCACATCATCTTCACAACTGATCCCATCTATTGTTCCCTTTGTTCTTTCACATCGTCTTCACAACTGATTCCATCTATTGATTCCATCGTTCTCTTTGTTCTTTTACATACTGTCATGAAGTGCCGCTTTTCCCCCTATCTTTTCCTTTCTCAGTGCCTATTCCCCTTTCAGCGCTTACTTGTTTCTTTGACGCCTACCAGACGCCCGTTTCCCCTTCCCACATATCTCCTTCTCACACTATTGTCTTTTACACCTTCTTCACGACCCATTCATTCTATTGTTCTTATTGTCTTCTCTCATCTCCTAGTTACTCATTCCGGACTCGTTATTGTGTTATACTTGACTACTATTGTTTCCTTATTGTTTTCTTATTGTCTTTCCTATTCGTTCACGACTCATATCTCAGACCTCTGACTGGGTATATAAGCTAGGTAGTTTACACCTGGTCCCTCATCTTGACCTCTTGTCGTTGGGACCAGGTGAGTAGTTATTTCTGTCTTTCTCTATCTGCAATGTATCTGACTTGTCGTTGGGACCAGTTATCTACCTGCTCTTGCCCTCTGCTCGCTACCTCTGTCGTCTCTGTCGTCGTCTCTGCTAGTCGACTTCCGCCGCCGCTGTTTCTGTAGTCCTAGCGTCTAGCACTTGAGGACATTAGGTCAAGATCCTTATTGCACTGACAGCCTAACCAGTGGTAGGGTTGTCCTTGCAAGATCATCACGGCTTCCAAACCTTGTTCGAATCTCGTCCACGCAGTTGATCCCGCAGACCAACATCACTGGCACC
>JANHQD010000455.1:0-10771 GCA_024721195.1 Marasmius sp. AFHP31
TCGGGTCCCTCAGACAACCTCCAACATACTCCGGGACTCTATTCATCCATTCTGGGACTTCAACATCTTACTCCGGGACCCCATGAACTTGTTCTAGGACCCCATAGATCCATCCCGGAGACCCACACGGTTCACATCAGGACCCTAACCGCTTTTTCCGGGATCATCACAATTCATTCCGGGATCCCTTTCCTCATATCAGGACTACATGCGGCACATTCTGATGGTCCCGGAATGACTCCTACACTTTCTGATTCGTTCTATTTCATTCTGATTCACCTGTCTACTCTGTAATTTATCTATATGGACCTATATTTCTCTCACACCCGAACAGTATATAAAGTACATGTAGAACCTCCATGTACTTTAGTTCGGTTGTATTGTCCTTTATCCAGTCCAATGTCTATCAAGCTTATTAGCTGAGTACTCTTTAAAGTCTGTGGCATACTAACTGTCTCTGTGAATAGCACATCACATCCCCACAGGTGCACCCTTTGTCTCTTTGTTTCACAGTACTGCTCGCTGGAGGCTCGCAGTACTCTCTTTCCATCCTCACAGCTACTCGTCGGGAGCTTGTAGTTGCCTCTTCCCCTCTATTCTCATCCCTCGCACTCTTGTTCAGGTGGTCCTGAGTCCAGGATACGAGTTTCCGCCAACCCAGTCAAGGACCCCAAGGATTTGTGGTTCACCGGCTATTCATCATTTCCGCCATTTTTCCCCTCATTTCTATCTCACCTCATACACTCCGCGGCTGGATTCGTGCTCGAAAACCACGACCCTTACATTACAACCGAACTCCTTGCTACGGTTGACAAGCCTCGTTGAACAAGAACTATTCGACAAGCTCCCTTGGTTACACATCTGGTTGCATTCTACTGCAATCATTCCGCGATCTTGCCAAACTAGTGACCTGGATTTTCATTCATCAACTACCTACGACATGCCTTCTACATTTGCATCCCCATCCGTGTTCACCCCAGACGACCATATCCAGGTGTTTTTCGAAGCACTTGTAGAGTTTGGTTTCGAGCTGGTAGATCTCGAGGCCCTTTTTTCCGAACCGGGTTTCGAAAACCTCCTTTGCTCCGCCCAGTTTGAGCAACTTCTTTGCCGCTTTCCACCCCAGGACCTCTCAGATCACTCCCTCGAGGTCCTCATTCGCATGGTTACCAATGGAATCATATTGGAAAACCTTTCTGATGAGGAACTCGTCCCACCCTTTGTGACACTGTTGGCAAACATGTTGGAGCAAAAGGGTCACCGCATGGGAGCCCAAAAATCAATACACAGACGTTGGTTGTCACTGTCCACTGAACCCGGATCATCCACCTTGCACAAACCAACCAATGGCCAGATCATGACAATTCACCCCACGTTTCCCTCGGTTCATTCGGTACAAGTGGACAATAAAGATTCCGCGATCTCTTACAACTCCGTGATCCCTTTGGAATTTCCTTCGCCATCCAACATGGATACACATCCCAGTGTCGTGTCTGATATCCCCCAGAGATCACATAGGCTGCGACCCGGTACCTCCCCTACACACAAACAACCGTTTCTACAACCTACACCATCGTCTTATACTTTCCCAGTCCGGTCTGCGTTGCCACATGTCGATAATGCCGCAATCCGTCTCCACTCCGCGTTCAATTCACAGCATGCATCGCGGGATATCAACCATGTGGTCTCACCTTCTGGATTGCTACCTTCGAACGAAGACATGCCGTTGCAACTGGTACCAACATCTAAAACATCACCAGCATTGTCCGCGTTGCCTCGTGTCAATGGACCCTTGATAGATCCTGGCTCCGCTATCAACTCGAAGGTACCGCGATACTGCACCAGCCACATATCCCTATCCTCCGGGTCGTTATCCCCAAACAACACTAGCCCAAGCCGTGCTACTATTGGCCAGAGCAATGGTCTCGTCATTCGTTCGTACCCTACACTGAGCAGAGTCGACTACAAACTCCATAGTAGTGCCACCCAACGCTCGCCACAACCTGAATCTCAGCAGGGTGTACTTGACAAACGGGATTATTTCCCTGGTGGTATAGATCAACATGACATCAACCAACGCGGAATTCATCATGACGGCCTACCTTACCTTCAACGTGCAGCACATGCCACCGTTGATTCTACATTGCCCCCTTCCGTGTTCATCCCGGACCATTCTGCAATCCCTTCATCACAGACGCCATACGGTCCCCCGCGATTGATTAAAGGATCCACGTTCCTACCTGTGGGTAATGCATTAGATCTTGCATCATCAGACGATGATTGCAGCGAGAAAATAGGCCACAAAGAACCTGTGGGTACAGAACGATGGTGTTCCGCGATCCATCCCAAATCCGGGTTCAACTTGCAGAAAGCATCACGATGGACCGTCGGCAATGTTTCGTTGCCCTCTCAGCCACTACCCCAAAGCAGGTCCAACTCGATCTGTTCCGTTAGCACCTATAGCAACAATATGGTCAATTGTTCACTGCCCAGGGATGACCCTGTGATCCCTCGCAGATCGTGTATGCAACAAACCCGTACCTCCCTTATCCCCACAACCATGCTTTCGCAACTTGAAACACCGTCTTCCACCCTGCCAGCTTGGTCCGTGTTGCTTCATATTGATGGTCCTTCGATTCATCCCGGCTCCGCGATCAACTCGCAAGTACCGGAATGCCCCATCAGCCACGTTTCCAAGCCATTTCAGACCTCCGTTCATGCTGAGCAGCCCACTTCTAATTGGTGGAATCATGATTGGAGCTCGGACTCTTTATTTTCAAGCGACGGCGAGGATGGTACAGATGGACAACACGGGCATGAAGAGACAGCGGGAAACAAACAGTCGTATGAGGTTAACTCTTTTTGTGGATCCGGATCAGGGATTCACTCACCCGATCTCCCGTACAATGACGACTCAGCCCTTGATCCCGACATTTGTTTGCACCGTAATCATCCAGATGATGATCATGTCGATTCGGGATTCAGAAAACATGAAGACGATGGTTCGCAGTCTGGATACGTGGATGACTTTCCCTTCGATGCATTTGGGGTCAGTCAGCAACCCGATGATCAGGAGATCCTTCGTGATAGCTCACCTGATCCGGGATACGATGGGCAAGAAGATGGTCACCACACCAATCTCGAAGAAGTGGATTTTGAGTACGCCAACGACGAGATTGAGTCCGACGATGATGCCAGTCAGCAATCTGATGATCTGGAAGACTCTCTCGACAACTCACCTGATCCTGAATACGACGAGCAAGACGACCACCACCTTGTTAGTCTCAATGAAGTTGGTTGCGATCAGGATCCAGAGTCTGAGGACGCCAATAGTGTTGGTGATAATGGAGAGGTCAGGAGCCATTTTGGCGACGAGGAGCCACCGTTCGATGATGGCAACAGCAATGGCTTTGACTTCGACGATCACGCTAGTCAGCATTCTGATGAGCTCGAAATTTCACCAAACGATTCAACTCACCTCGAACCTGAGGAACTAGGAGACGACGGTCTGTTCTACGAATCCGGAGATGAAGATACGGAGTATAATGATGGGGCAAGTCAACGTTCTGACGACTGGGGGATTCCCCCTGATGGACAGTCAGACCAAGGCTACGAAAGCCCTTGCGAGGATGACAAGTACTACGAGGATGAAATTGATCAGTACGAATATGGGGATGTTGGAAATCCAGATGAATACCTTGTTTTGGTCTCCCAACATTTCCCCCACTCGTTGTGGTCACTTCAACTCCCAAAGCCTACTCTCCTTCTCCAACCCCCGAAACAAAACTCCTACCAATCGTTTGACCTGTCCACACTCCAGACTATTCTCGCAAACAATCTCTCCTCCCACATACCATTCTTCGTCACGTTCGCTGCCTTCGAACAATTCTTTCGTTCGACATGCAACATGTTCGTTCAGAATCTCCGGATCTCCCGACATTTCATCTCGTACCTGGAAGGAACCAACGTGGTTTTGAACTATCGCGAACATCTCCTATTGCCCGAGGATGATGAATTAGACTCACAATTTGGAGAAGAGGATATCAAGGTCACTCACGATGCGATGGACGATTTATTCGGCAACTCTGGCTCTGACGAGATCTCGTCATACGACGACAACGAGTATGATAATGGCGTTGAGGAATGTCCTGATGACCTAGGAGTTCCCTACGACAACAAGAGTCAGGAAGAACCTGACGAGCGGAGTGGGGACAATGGAACCTACATAGCTCTGATCTCGCAGGATTTTCCCCATTCATTACAGTCGCTCCAATCGCCGAAGACGAGGAAATTCTACCAGTTGACGCCACCCTCTTCTCTTACTACCACCATCCTTCACCCTCACCCTGCCCATATCACGGTCCTCGACACGCTTGCGTCCTTGGGACACACCCCACGGTTATCCAACACAGCGAGGGCTGAAACTCCCCCATTTTGTCGAAAAAATTGGGTTGGACTGCTCAATGAAGAAGCTGCAACAAACGCAGCTAGTAATCAGCGTCTTAAACCAAGCTCGATAAACGGACATAGCGTACCTGTGTACCCATCCACCTATCACGATTTCTTCCTCGCGAAGGCGGCCACATCTACCACCAATACGAAAACGAAACAGGCCATTCCTCGAGGAGAAAACAGGCGTTTGAACGGGGGAGTAAAAACCCCACCATTCGTGCTCTTTACCGCCTATTTTTTCCTCGTTGTCTTACCGATTCCACCGGTTTCGTGTCCTGGGTCGATCGTTTGTAATCGTTCTCCACCAATCGACCATGTGAGGGCCAAAGTCACAAGGAATCTTCATGGGGGATCATCCTCTCTGCTCGTAACATCCTCCTCGACCTTAATGTCTCAAACCGCCATCTACAGTGCCCGTTCCCAGGCCGACAATCGCCTTTGTTCAAGTCCCCCGCCCACCTATTCTCTCGCTGGGCACCACCACACGCATCTGTTTCCACCCCGTTTGATACAAGGCATAGCACAAACGATACGCACCAGCAATGGCGGCAGAGTCTTCCCATTAGCGCTCGCGGAATCTGGCGCGTCTAATCGACATGACCCCGCAACCAAGCTCCCCCGCCCTGTCTCAGCCTATACCTCATTTGGGATGACAGTTAGCGATCAGACTCTCGAGGAAAACCAAGAAGCTGGTTGCGACACACCGATCACCCACGAGTTCCTATACTCTCTGGGCCACGGCAAACGCTGTCAAGTTACACAAATACCTCACGGTGGTCTTGCTTTACACCAGAGCAACCATCTGTACATTGCGAGCCTTGAACGGATCGGGATATCTGATAGTAAAGCTGCCATGAACATGATGGACAGTAGTCAGTGCCTCGAGAAGAACGGGTCAGCCAGTCGGACAAACTTGGATCATTCACACTCGGATTTTCTACAGCCGCCTCTTGTTGACATAGCCATTTTTACCTCACGCCTACACCAAACCATCTGCCTGTCAATGCCCTACCACTCCACATTAACGCCAAACTCATCGCCTTCCCCATCATCTGCTTCTCCGAGATTTCCTCGTACTCGGATTCAAATCATACTTCCTCGTCCCACCATCCTACCACATCTACCTCGCTACAATTCACCACGCCTTAGAGCCCCATTCGTCGTCGTAGTATCATCCATGCCACCTCGTACAGGGGTATATCAATATCCAAGATTAGAAGCTGTAAGCATTGCAGCTAATATTCAACATGACGAATGGAGAGAAGAAATCGAATGCGACGTACCAGGGGCTCCGAATCCATCCACGTATCTCCTCCTATGCCGAACCTTTCAATCTTGGAGTTCGTTCTCCCCTGACCCTCCTCTGATGTATGCCGTGGTCTCGATATGGATCGTGCGTGCGCCCGTCGACTTGGGTCTCTCCCACACGGGTCAGAGATCATCCCTGCCTCCAAACTTCGCTAGTACCTACGACAGTCAGCTCGGTGACAGACTAGGAGGCAACGGCGCACTGTTTTCACCCAGAGATATGTCAAACCCCTTGACAGTTTTCGAAATCAAACTTGTCCAGGTTGGCTTGATAAAACTTGGAAGAAATGGCCAGTACCGAGCCGGACACGTTTTCGTTTTGAATCATTTCCTATTCGTCACCTCCGTTGTGCGCAACGTGCTCAACAAAAACAGTGTTCATCCAATGGTGCTGGACAAGTCCCTCCTTGTGCAAATCAGCAACCATAAAGTCACCCTCTGGTCGAACAACACACTTTCAACCGGTGCCCATTTTTCCCCCGTTACCTTCATCTTCCCACCGATTTCGCATCCTGGGTGCATCGTTTGTGACGATTCTCCACTGATCAACATTGTGGTGGATAGAACCACAAGGAACCGCCGTGATGCTCGTTTTCAGATTAATCAACCTCCATGTCATCGCTCAACTCCTCACCATTTCATCATTGTCCAGTTTCCCCCACCTTTTGCCCGTTCGGCGCTCGACTTTCGAGACGGTTTCCTGCCAAGCAACATCACGACGAGTAAACCAAGGAATCCTAGTCAGATCTCACTGACAAGAGGAAACCGTCAGCTGGCGATAGCGAGAATATCTGATGAAGGCTCACCTCAACCTTTACACTCGCAGATCGTTGAAAGTTCACAACTTTCAAACTCGCATTCCGTCATCCAACTCTGTAACAGTTCAAACTATACGTACCGACAAGCAACGCCAGCAGGAATACTTGATGATGACCTACTTCAATTGCTAAACGCTTGTATCATTAAAGGTCTACAAGTTTCGGGTTCACTACAACCAAATCCGCATCCATTGTGTCTCTTTCCGCCTCATTCGTTCGCTCGATTGTTCATCAACAGTCCCGGCCGCTTCATCGTGAATTCAACAACCCCCGCACTAACTCGTCAGCTTATTCTCGAAACAATCCCGTTGAACTCGCACCAACGACGGCTTGCTGCAACTCCTCGAACCTCTGATAGCTTCCCATCTCCGCCTTACCTCTCTCTAATTTGGTCGGGCGCTGCTGAGATGTTTGACATTGAACTGATGAATTGGACAAGCTCAAACGTCGTTGCAAAACAGATTAATCAGCACGGAAAGAGCAGGGAGATTGGTATTCACATACCCCGTTTCCAGCCAACCGGCCTCTCGATTCATCCCAATCAGCGACATCCAACCCCTCGAGAAGCGGCCAAGTCCACTCTAATTGCGTGTCGACGTGGCCCCCCACCTATAATTCTCCTTACCCTCACCCTCATCCTATTCGTGTCACCTTGGGCCAAATCCGACCAACAACCACTACACGGCGTTCATTTCCAGACCAGTCAACCCCCTTGTCGCTCAAATCACCACCTTCTCCTTGTCGTTCACTGTCTCCCACCATTCGTACAGTTAAAGCTCGACTATCGAGGTTGTTCTCTGTTGAATGACATGGCGATGAACATAACGGGGAGTCGATTTAAGTTTTCACCAAAGAGATCAGAGGGTCAGCTAGCGGCACTGGGACTGCTCGAAGGTGACCCACCAACAATAATGATCTGCAGCAGCAACAGCAGTCACCCCTCTCGAATCTCTCGTTTCCCAACTCTCATGTCGGACTCGCATGAGGGTCATCTTGTTTTAACCCCTCGAATCTCGGACGTCCCTCCAACCACATCTCATCTCTTCATTTGCACATCCAAGAAGTTGACGTGGGTACCCTCAACGGTCTCGTTATCGGACATCTGGGATTTACCCTCGTCGAAATGGAACCCGCACATCATGGATGAATCGAGCGTCGATACCCAAACCAACCCGCTGTCAAACGCACCGTCTCGAGCTTCGAATCTTCTTTGGTATCCTCCCCTATGCCATCCTGACCTGTCGGAGGATCGTCAGCCACCATCGACACGACGACATGGGACTAACTCACCTCGAGCCATTTCACTCGCGTCCACAGCTCCAAATCGACAACACCCAACCCCTTGTAATGTAGCCGGAATCGTCTTCGATGAACGTCAACATGACTCCCTGCCGACACTCTTCCTTCCCGCTACGCAACCCTGCTCATCCCATTATGAGTTATGGTGTCCCGGTTCTCCAATCACTCTCCCACTATCCACATCGCCTTATGGCAGGCGGCATCAACATTCAAAACTTGACGATGAGGCTGCAATACGAACAGCTAGTAGTCAACAGCGGGTGCAAGACCGATCAACCAGTCATGACACACCGGTCTTTTCTGTAATGATACGTAGTATCACGATCGACGAACAGTGTCAACAACAAGGTTGGGAGGATCGGCGAGCCAATACACTCACGTTGGGACTAATGACGTGGCCTAAGGATGGCAATCCGTTAACGACATTCCCTGATCACCTTTTGGGTACATATTTCAAAGATCTCAAGACGTTTGGCCACGATGCTATCAACGTAGTATTTACTACCGGGCTACGGGAACGAAACAAAGGAAGTGACATACCGGCTTCCAAAATTCTTTCCCCCAGTCGTCTCTGTCCTGATGATCCATCCCTCTCAACCATTCCCATAACCCCGAATATTGCCGATTTCCCCCTCTCACCACCCATCCGATCGCCTATCGACCCTCTGCTGCGAATATCTGTGACTCAACTGGATGTTGCCACCATAATGCAGGTGTTTGCTCTCGACATTGAGTCGATTGAACACGCATGTTCAAACACTATTGCAATGCCAATTGTTCTGCACAAGAGGAACAAGAAAAATTGTGATCGATTATCCCATATTCCACAAACGGGCGACATGAATCTTCCCGAACACCGATACTTAGTCCTTCAAGAGGCAGCCAAAACCACTCGTGCTACCTACTGGCATGACCCCCCGCCGATACTTCTCCTTCTCGCCACTCTACCATCACCTTCCACCCCGAACGATTCATCTACACTCATTGTGACTGCCGAAGGGACTCCCCTGCCGGAAATGCTTTACCACTTCACATTTTTGCCAAATCCAACACTCGTATCAGCCGTTCTCATTGACCAGGAGACCCTGACATCTTTGGAAAGACACGAGTGGCGGACTAGTGAATTGAGGGTCAAAGAACCATCAGACAATCGGGATAAGAGGAACATCGCACCGTCCGACTCCAATCGATCAGGTCCTTTCCACCTCCCATTTGTCGGCATCGAATTGTCGATTTTCTTCATACCTGTTGCCCCTCTCCTCGACTGCACCATCTATCTATCACCAATCGTGATCCAATGTGGTATTTCCCCCGAATGTCAGCTGGAAATTATTCCGGATTGTTCTAGCACCATACATGGGCGATTCATCACCAGCATTCGACCTGGTAATCAACCGGTACCCCCCATCTCAAGCGCAGCTAGGCTACAGAACATTCGGATCAGGGAGTATATGGGCAAAATCATTACCAACGCACCGAGTTTGGTCCGACTTCTGGTTCCCCTCGCATACAATTCATGTGACAAACTTCCAACCGCGACTACCCATAGACGTGATTCATGTGGATTGGCGACCAAGAGGAACGTCGGGCTGTTGATGATGGAAGTTGGACGACGAAAAGAAAAGGATTACGTCATGAAAAAACAAACAATGTGTATCGTGATCGAAGTCCATTCTGTCGGGTTCCACGCCACAAGTGGCCTAGTACGCCACCATCAACTCCTCAATATGCCCCCAGGGAAGCTCGTTCAAGGATGGAGGCCTGAGAACGGTCAATCTAGTTCTCCAGGGAGGATATTCCAGAGTTATAGGCTGGAAAGAGCACAGGCCCAGCACACGTCACACCATGAGATTGCTCACCTCCTGACTTCCGCATTCTGAACTCCAACTCCGCCTTTCTCTCATACACGCAAATAATGATTGGACTTGCTCGTAGCCTGGTCCCGAGCACCATATCCCTTTCCTCCCTATCGTCTCCACTCAACAAATTTCTAGATGTTGAATCAAGGTTCCTGCAGCCTAGACCCAGGGACTCGAAGAATCAATAAACATCATGCCATCGTTTCTACCCTTTTTCAACTCTCCGTCTCTGTGTAATGCGCCTCCAGAACTACAGACCACACTTGGAAAATTCAACTTTCTGAGGTCTTGTTGTACACTATTCTGGCATCCAACCGCCGCTTCGAGGGCTCAGCGGTTTGAAGGGGGGGGTTAATGTAACGGGCTAAATTTCTGGCCATATCATTTCCAGGACCCCTACCTTTTTACCCAATTCCATACCCCTCTATACCCCCTTCATATCCATCTTTCCAGCTCTCTATTCTCATCATTCATCATGTCTTTTCACCATTCTCCACTCCTTATTCCTACATCGGGTCCCTCAGACAACCTCCAACATACTCCGGGACTCTATTCATCCATTCTGGGACTTCAACATCTTACTCCGGGACCCCATGAACTTGTTCTAGGACCCCATAGATCCATCCCGGAGACCCACACGGTTCACATCAGGACCCTAACCGCTTTTTCCGGGATCATCACAATTCATTCCGGGATCCCTTTCCTCATATCAGGACTACATGCGGCACATTCTGATGGTCCCGGAATGACTCCTACACTTTCTGATTCGTTCTATTTCATTCTGATTCACCTGTCTACTCTGTAATTTATCTATATGGACCTATATTTCTCTCACACCCGAACAGTATATAAAGTACATGTAGAACCTCCATGTACTTTAGTTCGGTTGTATTGTCCTTTATCCAGTCCAATGTCTATCAAGCTTATTAGCTGAGTACTCTTTAAAGTCTGTGGCATACTAACTGTCTCTGTGAATAGCACATCACATCCCCACAGGTGCACCCTTTGTCTCTTTGTTTCACAGTACTGCTCGCT
>JANHQD010000458.1:0-10814 GCA_024721195.1 Marasmius sp. AFHP31
ACGCTAAGACTTTGGGTATAGAACGATGGCAGCAGAAGTCAACTAGCAGAGACGACAACGGAGATGACAGAGACAGAGAGCAGAGATCAAGAGCAGATAAAGAACTGGTCCCAATGCCAAGTTAGATATATTGCAGGTAGGGAGAAACGGAATTAACTACTCACCTGGTCCCAATGGCAAGAGGTCAAGATGAGGGACCAGGTGTAAACTGCCTAGCTTATATAATGGAATATGAGTCGCGCAATAATAAAGAAAGATAATAGGGAACAAGGAAAGAACAATAGTAGTCCAGGTATGGAATAAGAATGAGTCCGGAACGAGTAACTGTTGTATATAAAAGAACAAGGAGAACAAAGGAAACAATGAATAAGGTGGGTTGTGAAGACAATGTGAAAGAACAAGGATGAGGAATGAAATGATGGGAATGATGGAGGAAGGGGAACCGGGTATCTGGTAGGCGTTAAAGTAACAAATGGGCGTCAAAGTGACAAACAGGTGCTGAAAGGGGAATGGGCGCTAAGAAAAGAAAAGATAGGGGAAAAGCAGCACTTCATGACACCAAGCCTGTATAAACCGCAGAAAAGTTAGTATACCCCATGTTAGCTTTGGTGGCAATAGGTGGTTTAGTTCTTCCTAGGCTTGCCCAGCCTAAGCCTTGACACCGATTGTGGTAGTTTCCTCCCTTTCAGGACTGAGCTATGGGCCTCAGTCCCTTCCGTTTGGATTAATGACACTACCACAGTCATCGTATGCTTTATTCTTATAGTGCCGCTCCGACTTTCCTGTCCAACCGCTAACTCATGCTAACGATTGTCAGTATATTTGGGTCAGAACTGTGCTACGGGAAGTGCTGATCTGACCTGGACAGCTCACCCTCCCGATTTGACACCCACATGTCTATTGGAAACTTGGGATCCCTCTCATTCGTCACTCGAAGTATTGTGTGTAATAGAAAAAATGATTGTGATTGGTAGTCTACGTGTGTGTGACTACTATTAGTACACCGTATCGTATGTCAGACGTGAATAAAAGCTATGAACAATGTACTTGTGCCTCGGTGAGCTATCATTAGCTCCAGCCAGGCATATTGGGATCGAACACCCATCCACCTTGGTTGAACGGCGGGGGATAAGGTAGTTGCTGCTGGGAGTTGAAGGACGGGTACTGGTAGGGGTACGCCTGGTAGTTCGAGGGTTGACTCCTGCCTCTACCTCGTCCTCCACGTCCTCCACGACCTCTGCCACGTTGACTTGGAGCCTTGCCTCTGCCACCTCCACGTTGGTTGGATTGTGCCGGAGCACTGATGAGGGTGAAGCCATCTGGAGCGCCTGTCTTTGGCTCCTCCTTCTTTGCTGCTTTCCTCTTTGCTTTTCAGTCAGTGCATGTGTCATAGAATTCTTTCATCTTGTCACTCAACATCCCAAGCCATCCTTTTCCATGGGTCGGGTATGGGCATGTAAACCGCGTGTGGTTCTCTTGTTTACACCACACATACTGGATGACACACTTGTCGACAAGTAGTTCCTTGTAGCCAATTTTGAACTTTAACTGGCATACAGCGTTGAGCCATGCTCGCTGTTCCTCAGGATCAAGGGAGACTGGTTCCCCTTGGAGCTGGTATTGTGGTTCAGCCTCGCCGCTCTGGTTGCCGTCCTCGATGTACACAATGTGGTAAGACCTCGTCGCCTTGTAGATGATTTTGGCAGGTGTCAACTTGGTGATTTCGGTATCGAGGGGGTGGTTCTGTTGGATGAAGTGGGCTATGGTCTGGAGAGCCTTGCAGTCGTAGAGTTTCTCGAGGATCCACGCTAGTACCTCTTTCAGACGAGCGGGTTCATTCGTGATGCGGCAGTTACAACCAGCTTTGAAATTCGTGACCACCCAGCTGAGGTTGGATGGGCTAAGCGAGTGAGCGTAGAACATAGCACCCTTTGTGGCGAGGGGGATAACACATTGTTCCAGCAAGAATTTGATGAAAGCAGGCTTTGTGCCTTTGAGAATGATAGTGAACAGGTTGCTGAAAGTGTGGTCTCCCTCCTTCTGAGGTACGGGGAGGTGGATTTGGAGTGATTTGCCCTTGTCTGTGAAATCAATGCCACGGAGCCAGTCCATGAGTGCCACCGGGGCTTTTTCAAAGAGCTCGCACCATCGGGGGTCCCCACTGTGTGGTACAAAGGCTATGAGTTCCTGCCAGTTCTCTTTGATGATCGACCTCCCAAAGCCAGCTAGGTTCCAAATGAGTTCCTTTGTTGGCACAAAGGGGTGGGGGTAGACCTGGTCTGTGAAAGGGATTGAGTAGCCTGCTGCCTTCTGGGCCAGAGACTCCATCTTCGCCTTTGTCTGTTTGTTGTAGGGGTACTTGTTGTCGTCGAGAGGTTTGTACTCCACTGCATGAGGGTTGGGACACGGAATAACCATCTTGTTACGTGGAAGGTTCTTTGTTGGTCTCAAGTCAGGCTTGTCGATGGTCTGTTTGGTAGTAGTTTTGTCGTTTTTATGCAATAGAGCCTAAAGTGGGTGTCAATAGTTTTCACCCTAGGATAGAACACCGCATACTGGGTCTGTTCCCCCAGTCTTCTCTGTGTCCTTCGCAGTCTCTCTGTTTGTTTTCTGACGCTTATTTGAGGCTTCTCCTCCTGGGTTTGTTACTCCTGATGAAAACAGTTTGACTGTTCGGCGTGGGAAGAGTTATATGGATAGAGTTGCAGTGAGCAAAGGGGGCAGGGTGGGCGGGTAGTGGTTGGATGTAGGAAGTGTGAGTTATAAGGGAGTTTGTGAGTGGCGTTCTCTCTTTGTCTGTCTTCCTTTGGCATTAACATCCTTTGTTTTCCATTCCCGGTTGCCTCGTGGATAGATTCAGACTAGGTGCAGTTCAACCGTGGTTTCACTGGGTGAATATGAGAGGCAAGGTTTGGCTGCTCGCTGGGCTGTCAAGATGAACGTTGCTGTCATCAGGCCTGGACTCACAGTATCTCTGCTCGTCGGTGTTGAGAACTATGCTGTCGTTCATTGACTGTATCCCAGACTAACCTCATGATTAAAGACGTGTACTTCACCAATTAGGCAGTTAAGATTCACACAGTCCATGATTGTTACACGAGGCCAGTCTCTTTTGCCACTCAGTTTAGAGTTGTCTGCTGTCTCATTTTGCCAGCTTTCTCCCTGAACTTCGCACCATGAGACATCTCGCTAGCTTGATACCCAGGATTGATCCAAGGGCGGGCTTTTATTGTGAGTACTGGGTACTATTGGTACACTTGTCAGAATACTGACCACAGTGGCTGCGGTCGTCTACAGTTGCCGTAGACTTTCGATTCTCATGGCTATTGGCGACAAGAATCGCAACTATCTAGCAGTTCCAGCGGACACCCGCTGTTGCTGCCCCCTTTCGCCACTCACTTTGGCTAGCCACTGAACCCCACTAGGTGGTGGTCTTTGTGAAAGGGCCTCCTGTAGTATGAAACTTGCATGAGAGCGCAAGTGTAACTAGAAACAAGTCCTATTATTAGTTGTATGCATATACAACACGTCAACAATGTATCACATGATATCCAACATGTTCAACAGATTCAAGTCCAAGATGTTCTCTGAAGGCGGAGAACTTGACATGTCCAAGGTTTTTGGTAAACATATCTGCTGGATTGTAGGCTCCATCAAGAAAGAACAGATTGACTTTGTTGTCTTTGACACATTCCCGGATATAATAATACTGGATGTCGATGTGTTTGGTGCGATGCTCTTGAACTGGGTTAGAGGCGATGAAGATTGAGTTTTGATTATCTCCACATATGGGTACAGGAGTCATATTGATCCCAAGTTCAGAAAGTAACTGTTGAATCCACACAGCTTGACGACTACAGTCAGAGATTGCCATATATTCAGCTTCAGTGGATGAAGCGCAACAGTCTTTTGGGCATGTGACTGCCAACAGAAGATGCCACCTGCTAACTTGAAGAAGTAACCTGTGATCGACCGATGCTTGATTGAATCAGCAGTCCAGTCCGAATCAGTGAATGCTAATAGACCTCCATCTGAGGCTCCATCATAAACTAATGAATAGTTTGGAGTACCAGCAAGATAGCGACAGATGTACAGCGCCTTCTTAAGATGGTCTTCCGATGGATCAGCAGAGAATTGTGAAAGCTTTGTAACAGCAAAGGCAATATCTGGTCAAGTGCCAAGCATGATATACAGAAGCGATCCAATCACTGACTGAAACTTAGCACGGCATGCAGGATCAACAGGTCTGTCGTAGGATTGAGGTATATAACCGGCAGGAAGAGGAGTTTCTGCAGCTTTTGCATTGTCCATGCCAAATCGCTTCAAGACCTTCTGTAAGTAGTTCTGGTCAAGAAGGATCTTACGGCCTTTTCGATGAATACACATGCACAAGAATTTCTTGGCTTCTCCCTCATCATGGCATTCCCATGAGCCATAAACTCAGCTTTTTTTTGTTAACAAAGGCTTTGTTAGGTCCAAGGAAGAGTGCATCATCAACATAGATCAGTGCAATACATTCTCTGCCAGTCTCAGGATCTTTGCAGATGAAGAGACCTGCATTGGAGGTGAGTCATTTAAAGCCCATCACTTCCGTGGACTTGGTCAATGCTTGCCACCAGACTAAGGCAGCTTGCTTGAGTCCATATGATGCACGGCAGAGGCAGAACACCTTCCCTTCCTGACCCTTGACTTTGAAACCTTCGGGTTGATGCATGTATATCTCTTCTTTAAGTTCGCCATACAAGAAGGCATTCTTCACATCCAATGCCTGAATGTGCCAGTCTTTAAGAGCTGCTAGTGCAAGCATCATGCGTACAGTTTCAAAACATACAACTGGTAAGAAGATCTCATCAAAGTCCACACCTTTGACCTGAGAGAAATGTCGAGCTTTCTTTCGACCGTTTGTTTTAACGTCAAACACCCATCTGTTTTTGACGGCCTTGCGACCTTTAGGTAGGTCAACCAATTTGAAGACCTTGCGCTTGCGAAAGGCCTCTAGTTCTTTGCAGCAAGCAGCCTTCCATTCTCTCTGCTGCTCATCTGGCAACTTGAGTATGTCATGGAGAGTCCATTCTCATACATTTGACATATCAGTAAGGTCATTGTGAATAGGCACTGCCTGATTCAACAGATAAATCACGAAACCTACTCCCCCTTCTTGGGATGATTGTTGCACTGAGCTATTGGGCTGACTCCCCCTGGAGGCGGCTAACATGGCAGACAAGTTGGCAATATTCGTCCCAGGAACGTTTTTTTCTTGCCTTTCCCACGTTTAGCAGGCGGAGCCATAGGTTCAGTATCACCCGTGGCATCTCTCCATGTTGATTGTCTCTCCATATCACATATAATATGCGAGGGATTGTCTGGGTCTCGTCGTTCACCGAACACATTATCAGGTTGCTTAGTTCCTGTCTGCTTTCTGCCTGAACACCTTGGTGGCAGAGCATGCTCACCACCCACAGCTGGAGGTGTGGGTGGCCTGGGAGGCTCAAACAGAGGATCAGGATCAGGATGCTGATGCCCCTGAGGTGCAGGACCATCTCCATCATCATCATGAGGAGATTCCAATCACTTTCGAAGGTTTGTGGGAGGAATGAGATTGTCATCAGACAAATCATCATCACTATCCAAATAAATGTTGGGATTTTCACCCAATACCGGAGGGATCTTGGGGATCTCACCAACTGGGGTAAAGCCACGAGGTTTCTTATCAGAACACTTCAGGAATAATCTCTCATCAAATATAGATGTAGTGCTTTTGTGGATGGAATTATTGGACATTTCCATGAAGAGGCAGCCCTTCATTCCTTCCTGGAAGCCAATAAAGGTCATCAGTTCTGAACGTGGAGACAGTTAATTGACTCGACATTTCTCAGGAATAAATGCATAAGCAGCACAACCAAGACCTCAGAGGTCAGGGACATCTGGCGCACTGCCATGTAACTTCTCATACGGGGTCAACCAACGTAAACGCTGGGACGGCGTCCAATTGTGAAGTACAATGGCGTGCAGCACACAGAATTCCCACCAAGATGGCGGTAGACAAGCATCAAAGCGAAGAGCTTGAGTTTTTTTGACAATGGTCCAATTGAACCGTTCTGCCCGACCATTCTGCTCAGGCGTGTAGGGTACACTTTGCAGAACTTTAATACTGTGCTCCTTCAGTACGTTTTCAAATTTGTCAGACTTGTACTCTCCCCCTGCATCTGACATCCATTCCTTAATATCAACTCCAAACTGAGTTTTCACCATGGCAATAAATTCTCGAAGCAGTTTGACAGAGTCATCCTTGCGACGCATGAGCATAGTCCAGCCATGGGAAGTACAGTCATCGACAAACTACATGTAGTACTTGTATTTGTGGTATGACTCAGTTGGGAAGTGTTCAAGATCAGAATGAATTTTTTCGAAGGGTTTCAAGGCATGGGTAGTCGAGTCAGGGGATGACCTGGAGTGCATTTTGCTTTCTGCACATCCACGACAGATATGTTTATGTTTAGGACGGTGATCGAGTATAGGGAAGTTCTGGGTGTGCTTCCAAGCTTTGTTCAAGGCTTTGTCCAAAGGATGTCCGGAGTATTTGTGTTGAATATCGTAGTCAACCTTATCCACAGTTGACTTGGCCAGTGAGCTTTTAACAGAGGCTTTCTGCGAGCTAACCCAAAAGATGGTTTGGCTAGGCGTGAGCAGGTAAGACACCAGAGACTGACGTCAACCCTTATTGTAAAACACTAACTTACTAGACGATCTGCGGAGTTGCAGACCATCTTGCAAGAATTCTCCAAGAGAGAGTAGTCGAATAGACAGATTTGGAACATAATAGATGGGATAGAGTCGTGTAATGCGTTCCTCCATACGACCATTTGTCCCTCCAACAGAATGACTAATGAACACAGTTCCTTTACCCTTGATTTGAACAGGGTTATCCTTGGACGCAGTGTTAATCCACGGCCCATCATTCATTGGTTCATACTGAGCAAAATTGTCAAGATTGTGAGTGAAGTGCAATGAAGCACCAGAATCGACGATCCACTCTTGCAAGTTTCCAGCAGACTTCTTTCCCTTACAGTTCGCACAAGTAGCAAAATGATCACTGATAAATTGCCCAAAAGTAATACAAGACACGATATTGGAACGTCTACATTTAGAAGCAGCTAGAACAGCAGCGCACTGTAGAGTTGTATCAGTGCGGGAAGAAAGACTGAGGTAAGGCACTTGCCTGTCATCGTCAGATTTGTTAGAGCCGATGGACACCAAATCGTACTCAACATCGTCATTGAACCCAGCAGAGTCAGCAATGTCCATGTCGATGTCGGCTTCACTCACGATCTCAGTATGCAAAGAGGCATTAATTGCATTCAAAGCAATGCACTCTTGGTATTCAGATTCAGAGTCATCATAAAACAGATCATGAAGGTCATGAACCTCTTCAACTTCAACGCTCTTGAAACACTTGTTAGGCAGAGCAGAGGAGGAGGGACCATTGAGACCACGCTTAGATGAAGAAGCAGCTGCATATCCCTGTTCCATAGGTTCAAGGACGTGTGCATACTTTGGAAGACCAAGACAATCGGCAAGGGACTGAGCAGACTGAGCATTCTCGTAAACGGTACCACATATGGTAGCACCAGAGAAAAGCTGCATGTGGAGAGGACCACGGTTGTGCTCTGCAGGATGAGTGACAGATGGGGACTCGGGAATGATGGAAGGAGAGGAGATACCCAGATGGGCGAAGAAAGTGATGTGAGAATGACCCTGGTTAGAGCCACCCTTGTTATCCTGGTTGTTACCCTTGTTTTTCCTACCACGACACTGATTCTTCTTCTTCCTGTCATTGTTAGAAGAATTGTTGGAGTTGTTGTTAGATGACGATGAAGATGAAGAGGTCTGTTGTTGAAATTTAGGGTCCTTGTCCTTCTTCTTGACAGAAGAGATGCGAGTGGCAAGAGGAGCTGGCTTACGAGCTTCGTAGTGATTGACAATCATCTTGCGAGCAACACTGAATGTGAGCTCAGCAGGGGATCAATGCTGTGTCGTGAATTCTTGAGTGGTAGACCATGTAGGAGGAATGGAGTTGAGGAGGAGCATGGCTTTATTGAGATCGGGAAGTTTGATATCAGATTCAGCAAGCTGATCGAAGAGGAGTTTGAGACGAGCAATTTCGGGGACGGGCTTACCACCAGATAGATGAAATTCCATGATAGACTTGAAATCAGCCCACACAGAGATGGCATTGTGCTGACCAAAATGTGCTTGAATAGTGTCCCAAGCACCGTTGGCATTGTCCTCGTTTTCATCAATAACTGTCTGAACAGCAATGGTGGCAGTAGTGCGTAATGAACCCATTGCCTTGTTCTCGTTCTTCTTCCAATGACAATATTCCTTCTCATACTCAATAACTTCCTTCTCCCACTTCTCTACATCCTTCTTCCATTGCTCAATATCTAGTTTCCATTGCTCCACTCGCTGCTCATGGGCTCGCATAGTGGTGGCAGGGACAGGAACAGTGATGGTAGCTTCCCCTTCCAATCAGGTAGTCGGTTGAGGTGGTTCCGGCTTCACAGGCTCCACTGGCTTCTGAGGTTGATCAGGTTCTACAGCAAGACCAGTGTAATGGTCATAGAACTCATTGATCATTCCATAGGTAGCAAGACCTTTAGATCATTTGCGCCATATGGGGCGGACACCATCAAAGACCTTGACAGTGGGGATGAGAGTAGACATGACAGGAGACATTGCGATCTGGAGTAATGAAACAATGATCAGCATAGGTTTATAGTCATAGGCAATGATGATAAAGATCACTGCATGATCAAAGGCAACAGCCATCAATCGTTGTTGAGGACATAGTCCATCTGTGTCAAGCATCAATCAAGATGTCAACTACACAGGTCCAGAACCGGTGTAAGCGGTCTGCCCATCATGACAGCAATCAAGCAGTCATGATGGTTCTTGAGTGCAATGACCACAATAGCGCATCATCATAGGCAGCACTCAGTAAAGGTGCACAACCTAGAGAGCAGCCGTTGCAGGGCACATCAATAGGGCACCGGGGCCCATAACCTGTTGAGGCAGAGGTCCTGCCTACGCAGTGGCAGCCATAAGGCAGACTGGCTCACCTGGAGTAAAGCTTATAGAGGCACAACAAGAGGGATAAAAGTACTAGAGATTGCAGAGAAACAGTAGGACTTATATACTGTACAGGCATGGCTGTAACTACTATAAAAGGAGTACATAGATATCATAGATATAGATCTGAAACCATTGATAAGATATGGGCATACAGTACGTGCATAGCTACGGTCCGATGTATCCGGGAGTCCGGATTCAACAAGATACAATCAACAGAATATACAGTGACTCACTCATTGGAGCCATAATATAGGACAAACACCCTCTCTCCCTCAATCATCTCCTGATACATGACCACCATATCCCCTCCAAATTATAGCAGGCGTGGACGTTGAGGTTCCACATTCCTGCAATCACCTCAACAGGGTATTGAATGTGGTGGATCAAATCAATGAACTCAAGGTTGACAAACACATTAACAGGGAGCAGACGCACATTCCTAACATTACTGAGCTTCTCTACTCCCCTTTCAGCTGCCACATACGCCCAACACAAATCCAACAACATCACTTGATGTCTGACTGCACCACTTTCCTTATATTCCCTCAACAACTGTTCGTAGATGGAGATGGCAGAGACCAAATAGCCAATATTTCCGGTAGAGGATTCAGAGAGAGAAGTATGGTCAAACATGGTCATGAATGAGTCTATTGCTCCAGGACGGGTTTTTATTGCAATATGATTAGGAGTTGGTCCTCCTATCCTGAACTGCTAAGTTCCACCCTTTGTCTCCCTCCCTGTCTCTCAAAGATTTTTTCTGCTCATCTGGTTCTCTCTCCACAGGTCCATGTTTCACTATGTTTCCAGACCTGTGGCCTAGAACGGTCCTCACTTTGTTCCCACTGGTTTCGATTTCAGTGGAGAGGGGGTGTGGTGCAGCACAGATACCTGTATGTGGCAGATATAGGTAGTCATGTTACCATAGCTATTACAAGTGGCATTTTGAGTTAGACTGTATCTGTTGTGTGTCATGAAGTGCCGCTTTTCCCCCTATCTTTTCCTTTCTTAGCGCCCATTCCCCTTTTAGCACCTGATTGTCACTTTGACGCCCATTTGTTACTTTAACGCCTACCAGATACCCAGTCCCCCTCTTCCCATCATTCCCATCATTTCCTTTCCCATTCTTGTTTATTCACATCGTCTTCACTGTCATGAAGTGCCACTTTTTCCCCTATCTTTTCCTTTCTTAGCGCCCATTCCCCTTTCAGCGCCTATTTGATACTTTGATGCCCACTAGATACCCGGTTCCCCTTTCCACATCATTCCCATCATTTCCTTCCTTGTTCTTTCACATCGTCTTCATAACTGATCCCATCTATTGTTCCCTTTGTTCTCCTTGTTCTCTCACATCACCTTCACAACTGATTCCATCTATTGTTTCCATCATTCTCTTTGTTCTTTGACATACAACAGTTACTCGTTCCGGACTCGTTTTTATTCTATACCTGGACTATTATTGTTCTCCCCTTGTTCCCTATTATCATTATTTATTCTCGCACAACTCACCTTCTAGTATATAAGCTAGATAGCTTGCACCTGGTCCCTCATCTTGACCTCTTGTCGTTGGGACCAGCTATCTACCTGCTCTTGCTCTCTGCTCGCTGTCTCTGTCGTCTCTGTCGTCGTCTCTGCTAGTCGACTTCTACCGCCGTTGTTTCCATAGTCCTAGCATCTAGCGCTTT
>JANHQD010000460.1:0-11028 GCA_024721195.1 Marasmius sp. AFHP31
GCTGTCGTAGTTACGCGGAGCTTGAACAACTTGTTCAAAAGCCTCCTCGAAATCCCTTCGTATCTCGCGTTGAGTCACCGCCGAGGACCAAAAGTCTGACTGGTCTCGATCTTCCAGAGGTGCACCCTCAACAAGTAAAAAATGTGTCTGTCGAATAAAAGCAGTGAAGATGATAGAGAAGTGATCCGGGTTTACTAACTCGTCTTGAAATTGAAAATGCATTGTTCAATCATTCTGAAGTGCTAGAACCTCCTGCATTGCGGATTTGGTGTCCCCAAATTTCTACGGAAACGGCTCTCATTGGTCGAGTCCCTGTGGTCGATGGTTGTGACGTTACTTCGACAACTACATTGTCAACCTCGATATCTGAAGGTCGTGGGATCGAGTCGCGCCGCGTTTTCATTCTTACTTCGGCATGGAACCCTAGAATGAGAGTTCGGGCAGACAACCTAGCTCGGATCGAAGTGCCGGCCGAAAGCGCACAGCCCCGACGTTGACACGATTTTCTTCCCTCACCATCGGGTTTACACGGACTCGGAGCTCAACCGTTCAAATTCGGTGGGCATCAACAGTGAGTTGGTGGATTTGCGCCGTCCATGACTGGCTGTTTTTCAGTTTGTGCCACCGTTTCGACTCACCATCTCTCTTTGAGAGTGGGTCTGAAGACTAAACACTCTTTCGTAATGGCGGAAGCGCGCCCACCGCCGCACATATCCCATTTTCGTCAGTGACATCCTTCCCACATCTCTGACCTTTACGCACCCCTTGGGGCGATACTAGTATCAAAACTACATCTACAAAGAAGGAAGCCGAATATTCAGGAAGACGCTTAAGTGCGTAAGCTTTGAATCACTCCGACAGATCAAATCACGCACTGATACACTCTCCGGAAGCTAGTGGTGATGGAGACCCTGATTGTGCATTGAGTATTCCCGTCTCAATGAAACTAAACTCGTCGACGAGTCTCGAATGAGCGGCGAGGTGAGCTGTCGCTGTATCTTCCACGGCAGTGAATTATCACACTTACCTTGCACTTCTTACTCCCTGATGCCCATTCTAGCATGATGGCCTGCTCACAGACGCTGCGACCGCACAGAAGAATGCCTATTATCTCGATGACTCACATGGGGATCGTCTAGTACAGTTCTTCCGAGCAAAAAATGATCATCAGTTATGGAATGACGTCCACAAAGCGATATGATCATGATCAATTACCTAATCAGAATGGCATTTATACCTTTTAAAATAGAAGTTGGTTGAATCTGTCTCCGGTTTTGACTTTCCCCCTCAACCCACCCTCATACCAGCAGGCTGGCATGATGAATACCTTAACCCGGTAAGTAGTAGGCTGCCATCAATGCTGTAGCCTGTAGGTTTCTCGCAGTACTCATTCCGCCGATTATAGGACTTTCCTTCTTTTCCTCTTCTTTGCCTCGTGCTCTGCATTCAGTTTAACCACTCCTGGTCCACCTGTGGTCGGTCAGCTATTCAGTTTACAATGGAACGCCAACAATTCCGAATTCGAGAATTCCACGACTGGGTTCATTGGTGTCTTCCTTATAGCACCTCCCACCGATATCCCGTGTCTGAAGGGGTCTAGCGAGATAGGATTTGACCCTAGACCACTTCTCGACGGCTATGCCGTCGCTCAGAAGCCTCAAAATGAAAACCAAGATTTTCTCAGTGGAAACTTCACTTTCAGACCACGAAAGCCAGGGTGCGTAAGACCAAACCTGAGATAGACCATGCTTCTTAACTTTCCCTTCAGTATCCATACTCTATGTGCTTATACGTAATAACAGCTAGTTCACAGTGCTCATTGCGTACCAGATACTGATACACTGCTGAGTAGAAACGCCCCTGGAAATTTCAGAGGGAGCCAATCTCAAGGTGGTGGCGGCAAGTTCGTCCTTGTGTCTTAGATATTTTACTATACGCTGAACTTACTTCAGAGGCATTGATTTTGGGGCTTTATCCCTCGTTTTCCAAACGCCTTTTTTCAATGTGACAGGGCCACCCGATCAAGCTCCTTCTATTTCCACTTCCCCGGCCACGGCGGCGCCATCAAACACAACCATGGGAGATAATTTCAACCGGAAGGACGAGTAGGCCAAATACTTTGTGTGAGAATATTTATCGATCTTGACAAAATCTCTAGAAACTGGAATCATGACAAGCCAAACATTGCGGCGATAGTGGGAGGTGTTGTAGGAGGGGTTGCTATTATCTGCATCCTCATAGCTGTGTTTTTCTATCGACGATTCCGGTACCAGAAGAAGCTCAACCAATTTCACAAGGAGCATCAGTTGCTTCATCAAACTCCCCCTACATCTATTCTCGCCTCGACACTGACAAGTCCCAACCGATATCCGGGTTACGGCGCTGCGTCGCCTCATCCCGCAGGCTCCCGAAGCCCCGGATCTCCAACGACGATCAGGCCAACATCTCATGTCCCTTTCGGATTCGATGAGACAATGCAGAAAAGCTACCATTTTCCCTCTGTTGGTTCATCACCGTCGTCCTATCCCGTCCCTCTTCCACACGAGCCAGTATTACGCGCACAACATGGGCCGGGAGTTGGTGCATCGAACGTTTGATGATCTTTTCCTGCGAAGAGTATCCCTTCGATCTCTTGTTCAACTGCCTGGAGACAATGAGCGTAATGGAGGAATGATGTGGGCGGAATTGTTGTTAGGATACCAATGGGTCATTGTGTACGACACTGTATTGGGAGCGTCGGGACGTTTGCCGTTATAGGTTTGGCGCCCTCAGAATCTATGGGATCGCATGGATTGGCGCCCCTTCACTTCAATAATGTCGAGCTCGCGTGGCTTGATAGTTGTTACGTTGTACTTGTATAAAGACCTGGCTGTTCGACTCCTAAGTAACTCTGACCCGTCGTGAAATTGATGATCGGAGCGGTTGTCGGGACCCGGAAGTGAACCCAAACTTCGGAGTGCGGATCATCCGTGCATGGACCTCACGTGTTCACATAACTTTCTTCTCTCGCTGTCGGAGTGACGCGGAGCTTGAACTCAACCTAAATTCCCCCCAACTGATGGTTTCAACTCGCCATAGATGGGCTCGACTTGAATATTCAATGTTGAATGGGTGATGAACAATACTCAGTAAGAGACAGGTACTAGAGTATTTTAGAATATCATGATCAAGGACTAACGTGTGAGCTCCCGTGTATAAGACAGGATAGTCCAGCTTTGAACGGACCCAAGGCGATGATACCGTTCGAAGGGCCCTGTGCATCAGCCGTCTTTGTCTCATAGAAAGTCTTTCCCTCGACGGTTGTTGGCCTCGAGTGATTAGCGGCAAGGCAGTATACCCCAATCTATTGTAATGGATCCGAATATGCCTCCACCCATGCCCAGCAGACCCCGGATTCAAGCTGATGCTTCCCCATTGTTGCAGTCTGCCCGTACAACGTTGTGGCTGTACAAACGAATCACAATCTCCACGATGGCAACGGTCGGGTCGGCGGGAACAGCCGTTCGCAGCAAACATGATTATCAGGTGCGAACTGACGCCCACACAGCGATATCATGATGATCAAAGCCCTGATACAAATGGGAATGATGCTTCAAAGTAAAAGTTGATGTACATATCTTTCCTTGTTTCCTTTCCCCTCAACTACCTCCTTATACCAGCAGGCTGGCATAATGAAGCTCTTCGCCCGGTGAGTAGCCAAGTAGCAATCTCGTGCATTTCTTTTGTGCATTTCCCCCGATACTCATTCTATCAAACAAAAGGACCCTCGTCCTTGCTCCCTTCTTCGTCTTTTGTGCTGGCTTCAATGTCACCATACCCAAGAACCCTTCGGTCGGCCAGCTATTTCAATCTCATTGGAACGCGAATGAGACCGATTTTAACTCGGACACGACTGGAATAATTGGTGTCGTACTTATAGCACCTCCAACGAATATCTCATGTCCGAAGGGGTTCGGTGAGGTAGGCTTCGACCCTAAGCAGGTTGTGGATGGTTATGGCACTGTCAAGAAGAGTACCAACCTGACTGGCGACCTCTTCTTTGGACCACAAAAGCCAGGGTATGTAGGATAATGCCTCGGGCCGACCATAAGTCTGACATGTTTTCCCCAGTCTTCATCGTCTATGTGCTTACGCGTAATGACGGCTTCCTCACGACGTTGTCGGCGTGCCAGAAGCTGATACATTCCTAGACAGAAATGCCCCGGAGAATTTCGAAAAGAATTCCTCAAAAAGCGGCGACGGCCCGTTAGTCCTTGTATCTTCGAGATATTGCTATAAACTGAAGCTTGTTTCAGAGGATTTGATCTTGGGGCTTTGGTCCTCGTCTTCGAGTCGCCCGATTTCGGAGTCAAGGGAGGGGATTCCAAAGGGGAAAACAGGTCGACTAAAACTTCTCGTGATACTCATCTTAGTCCTGACAAACTCTCTAGCAACAAGACGAACAGCGGGCCGATAGTAGGAGGGGTCCTCGGAGGGGTAGCAGTTGTCTGCATCCTCGTAGCTTGCTTTTTCTACCGAAGACTTCGGTACCAGAAGAAGCTCAATAGATTTCACAGGGAGCATCAGCTTCTTCAACAAGTCCCTCCCCCATCTATCCTTGCCTCGACACTGGCGACTAACCGTTCTTCCCTACGTGGCGCTGTCTCGCCCTCCAGAGATCTTCCGAGTAGCAAAGGATTATTGCCTACAACAACTAGGCCGAGCTCCCATGTCTCTCTTGGATTTGACGACACAATGCAGAAGAATTTTCATCTCTCTTCTGTGCGTTCGTCGCCACCATCCTATTCGACCACTCTTCCACACGAGCCAGAGCTACGTGCACAGCATGCCCCGGGAGCCGGTGCATCGAACGTATGATGACCCGTGCGGCAGTCAATCAACGATGAGGAAGTGAGGATGATGGATAAGCAACGTTGGTGGGACTGTGCCTAGATTATTAATGTCCCATTCTGCGTAGTAGCGTCGTTTTTATGTATGCGTTTTTTGGACCTTGGACCTCGCCCTCGATCACTTAGACACCTCTACGGAGACGGCACATGCATAGGTTGCGACGTCATACTTCTAAGAACACATCGCCTACATTTGGAAGTGCTGGGTAGGACCGACAAAAGAAAGCCAAGGACATTGTGAGCAATGTGGGGAGGGGGGAGGAGGCGTCGGAGGCTCACGATATAGCAGTTGGGGATCAAACTGGCTGTGGGCAAGCGACAGACGGAGCACCCGGGCTTTCGGACTTTTGACTTTTAGAGAAAGCCGAAAAGTCCAAAAGTATTTTTTTGTTTTACTAATGGTACTACCCCAGCTGTGTGTGGAGTAGTTGTGTCATTAAACTTGATCATTTGCGTACCCTTTCTTGAAGTGTGTGAATTATATTGAAGGATGTCTTGATTAATCTGCTCCGATGCGGCAGGCGTCGCCGTCCTTCCATTGTAATGCTCGCATTAGAGGCTTTGTTGTAATGGAGGCGTCCTATGTCCTGTCATGCCATTATAATGGATAAATGATGTTGATGTTCCTCCTACACCGAGGAGGGAGGGATCTGGAGAGAAAAGGTATGAAAGGAGGCTCTATATTGTGACATTCAGCGCGAAAGCCAAAGGGAAGGATGCTCGTGTGCAGCCAGTATACATGTTTTTTCACAGGGCAAAGAAAATATAGGTGATAGCTGAAAACCTGTCTTTGGAGAGAGAGAAATGACAACCTCCTGTTCGAGACTCGAACATCCACTCTATTGCATATCGATACGATATACAAATGAATTCCTGGGGAGATTCAACACTTACAATGCCGCAGGGAAGTTAGAAGCCCACCTCGCGGATCCAGCATCCATCATCATAATGGACTGACAGTGGAGGAGAACAAGCCCAGCTCCACAGGGAGGCGGACACTATAATGCCACCTGTTGAGACTTTCCCTCCGAGCCATTGTGATCGACTGGGGTTGTCCATCAGAGGATCATTATAATAATCCTACATGGACTCCTCGAATTACCCCTTGTGCCATATACATCACTAGAGAATAGAAGACTCGTCCCCGTCCTCGAATCCTTGGGGTACTAAGTATTAGTATTGGGACGGTTATGTCCACCGAAGAAAGAGAAGTGTATAGGGAGAGAAGCGCGCCAATGAATCCAGAAAACACACGACTTTATCTCGGGTCTCACATCACGATCTTGGTGTGGGTCGTGGCCTGCATATATAATATTGATCAAGATATATGCGAGACGATACCATTCACTGAAAAATTGTTGACCGCTGTTGGCAGCTAGCTCAAAATCATTGTGGTCGTGATTTATTAATGGTTTTGGGATCACGGATATCTCTAGTAAGTAGCCGCACATTCTCGTTAATCAAACCAATCATTCCTTGTGCTTGATCGCAAAAACTATTGTGCCTCGTCGACTGCTGCTCCCGCATCGCAACGACCCAAGGTTGATCTACACTGTTGCCATTCCTTCGGCTCCCAACGATCGCAAACTCTTGAACTTCCATTGAGCTCATCGAAGCATCAAGATAACGTGAATTCCGTATAAGAGATGATCATTAACGCCAACCGAGAAATCAATGGTAGCGTACGTGACATTCAAAGTAGCGTACCTTACAATTCCATGGACTGATCTGGAGGTGTGTGTTCGCCGGGAGTAGCTACCGGAAGTTCTCCGAGGGTGCCAATGGTAAGTGACTGTGGCTATGCTGATCCATCAATTAGCGTACCTCGCGTATCAAAATGGCCGGAGTAGCGTACCAGTAGCGTACAGTAGCGTACAGTGACGTACATGTGGTACGCTACTTTAGATAGGCCCGCCTTGTAGTGATAATGCTTCAAAATACAAGCTGCTGCACGTAATGCTCTCGCTTTTTTCTCCTCAACCCACTCCCCATACCAGCAGGCTGGTAATATGAAGTACCTCGTTCGGTGGGTAAACAGGTACAAGCTCCGCCCGTTTCTCACCATCCTCATTACACTAATCAACAGGATCCTTCTTTCTACCCTTCTATATAACTCTTGTGCTGCCTTCAATGTCACCATCCCCGATCAGCCTCTTATCAATGAGACATTCAAGGCTCGATATCACGCGAGCAAGGATGACTTTGACAAAGTCCCCTCAGCTGAAGAAATCCGTATCGTTCTCATAGTTCCTCCGACTACCGACTTCAAAGTGCTCGAATGGGACCGCCGGTGTAGCTCCTGATTTTGGGAACGGCTTTGATGGCTTTAGTTTCGTCAAAAACCCGGACAACGGAAATGAGCTCAGTGGAAATCTTCTTCTGACCCCACAGAGAACAGGGCAAGTGAGACAATACTCGAGGCTGACTAGAGATTTGACTATCCCTCAGCCCCCATATTTTGTGTGCCTATGCGTAAGAACAAGCGGGTTCCTCACTCGCCGCCAGAGATTGATAGGTTTTTCCGTTCTTGGGTAGAGTCCTTCCCAAACCTGCCGACAATACATCCCATCAGAAACACGGCAGGTCAGTCCCTGTGTTGTGGTTTTTGTTAGCTGTGCGCAAGCTAAACCAGAGGGGGAAGTCCCGAGGCTTTTGTGAACGCTGTTCTCCTTATCCTATTTGTATCACCTCAGTTTTACGTCAAGCCCTCCGGTAATGGATCTGGCACTACTTCGACGCCTACCACTGTTACAACGCCCCCACCGACCACAAGCGCGGCGCAAGACAACGTGGACGACAAGAAAGGCAAAAGGTATCCACAGTATCAGCGTGAAAAGCGCTTGATCGGATTTCCAAATGAATATCTCCAGCTTGACAATCCCGGAGATCTCCACATTGGCCATGCGGGAAATTTCCAGGCTGATTGTATTGGAGATTTCCACTGGCAGTGTCCTGGAGATCTCCGGGGTTCACAGTGAGTCGCGACCGCACTGGAGATCTCCACGTCAGCTGTACTGAAGATTTCTAGTTTTATGCACAGGATCTTGTCCAAGCCACCAGTATGACTTTCTATGACCCCATCCCAAGAACCTACAGTGGCGAGACACAGGGGGCAATGGCAGCCCCAAGCCGTGTAAAATTCATCAGAAAGGGGACCCCCGCCACCCCATGTCATGTCACAAAATGCTGGAAATACCCACCGGCAATGACTCCCGGGTGGCAGGAGATCTCCGTGATCCCGCAGTGGATATCTCCAGCCAGGAAATATCCCTCAAAAATGGACCTATTAGGTATAACATTCACCGCCGTAGAGTTATGCCTAACAGGTACCTTGAGGGGTATGCCTGAGGTGCGGAGTTACACGGACTGAGCTCCTTCCACGATATCTGCGACCGCAGCTTCCCCACGGAAACATGATAGCTTGCAGCGAACCATTCACACCAAGCTCCTACTACAAGGAAGTTGGACTAAACCAGGTCCATCAAAAAACCACTTTGGAACCGCTCTCTAGGCTCCAACTGAAAAGCCAAACTTCGGCCTTGTGGCATCTCCTCCGCCAAAACTTCCAATCACTAGCCAATTTATCGTCGTTATCAATTATCACTCAGGGCCCCACTGCTAGGGTAAAACCTATGGCTACCACTGGTGCTACTCCGTTCTACTTCTACGTGGGTGGTGAGGGTGCTACCGCTAGCAACGTAACATGGTGATGTTCCAGTGGGTGGGATGAATATCCAATGTGGCGAGGGGATTCAAGTGTCAGATGCTACGTGGCAGTTCTCTCATTTCCTCGCCTTTGCAACCCTGTATGCATGGAATATAGGTCAATTTCCAATTGGTAGCCTATCTATTCAGACGACGTCGTGCAACGCCGTTGTTGTTGTTGTGACAGCCTATGACGACGTCATGGACGACGCCGTACAATGTGCCCCAGCTTGGGCGCAGCCTCCTTCCTTTTTGCCCATCAACCACCATCATCCCCCCCCACAGCACCTGCCCTTTGCTCTCCCCTGCCCTCCCCTGCCTCTTTCAACATCCTACAGCCCAAGGGAAGCCTAAAGGAGTATAAAGGAGTATATTGAGGGTCCACAGGTGCACTAATGAGCCCAATCTTCTGCCTAGAAGCCCTCCCTGGGCACCAATGACGACCTCGGCCTCACCATGCACGCCAGACTACCTCCCGACCTCGATCGACCGCGACGACTATCCGTATACGGCCTCGGTACACGATTTTGAAGATTTTCTGTCGTTTTTGAACGACGATTCGACTTGCGGTTGCGACCAACGTTTCTTATGTGAAGATTTGACGACCTCGAGACTTGGAAACGAGATTTTGCGCGGTTGGACCGACCGTAACGCGTATACCGAGTTGAAAGAGACACTTTCAAGCGAAGTCTTGCAGGATCCGACCGACTGCGACCAACGTATCCCGATCTATTCGTCACGTTCAGGTTTATCGTTCTCGACATCGACGAAATGGCAGGGACCAACCTCGAAACCCTACGTTCGACCCTCATTCACGTCTAAACCCCTCCAGAACGTCCTCCGATCCCCTTTTTTGAACACCGTTGCTCCCGAAAGACGACGTCTGACCTCGAAACCCCCCGTTCAACCCTTATTCACATCTGAACCCCTCCAAAACGTCCTCCGTCCCCCTCTTTTGAACACCATTACTCCCGAAAGACGACGTCTGACCTCGAAACCTCCCATCCGTCCCTTGTTCACGTTCGAACCCCTCGAGAATGTTCTACGTTCCCCTCGACCCAGCACCGTTGCACCAGAACGGCGACGTCCGACCTCTGCTTGTCCCTGGCACTGGTCCAGCGTGTCAATAATCGAGAAATGGCTCGGGACGTCGCTGTCCGACGTATCGATACCCAACCTTGAAGAGAACGGCTTTCTGTATTGTTACCGGATTGAAGGAGGTTCGCCTTACCGGGACTCGGAGTTGTACAAGGTGGGGAGGACCATCGACTACGCGAAACGGGAGGGTCAATGGCGAAGGCAATGCCATTCGCAGACCCAGACCTGGTTTGAACCGGTACCGGTGGTGCGCTGTCATCTAACTGGTAAGTACGGCAGTTTGTTTTTTGCGACACTGCTAATGGCTTACCTAGAACGACTTGTCCATCTCAAGTTGGACCGGATGTGTTTGTCGAGGCCGCGGAAGAAGTGTAATGATTGTCTGAAAAGACACCAGGAAATTTTTGAAATGTTAGAGACTCGTGGAAAGGACGTATGGAAAGAGACTATCGTACCGTTGATCTTAGAAATTGATTTGTTGCTCGACCAAGCGGGCTGGATTGAGACGGATTGAATGAGGTGTACTCATAGCTTTCTTGTAGGTTTCTTGAGCGAAGGGTATAGTATGTACCGAACGACGATTTCGAGGCGAAGGATGGGAGCTACGCAGCCCCATCATCTTCATCCGCAACCTCTTGATCGTCGTTCGAGTCGTAATCGTTGAGGTACAGGTACCGCATCATCGATCTTGGAGACTTGTCAGATGATAGGTCTTGGTCACAAAAGAGATTGACGTGATGGCGTTCTTGTTGCAATCTGTACTATAGAACAGGATCATCATAGTTCTTTGGATTGCGACCTGCTACGCTCTAGCCTTTCCCTTTCCCGTCTCCTTGGACCTTGACTTCACCGTTGCTCGGACCTTTGCCGTTGCCTTTGCCTTTGCCTTCACCGTTGCTGTTGCCTTCATCCTCGCCCTCAGCTTCGCTGTCATCGCCGTCACGGGCTTCGAGCGTTCAGTGCCGGCCTTGGTGGCGCCATATTTCTGGTGGGTATGTCTATCAGGCGAGGAAATAGGACAGTTATGAAACAACTCACCAGGTCGGCCCGCTCAATCCCGAGTTCCTTAGCCCACTCAAATTGCTGATTGCGGAACACTTCCACTCGCGGTGCCAATGGCGTCTCCATGTCGAAGAAAGGTGGATAACATACCTCTCGGAACTGGGAGACAGCGACGAGAGCCATATCGCCCCACACTGCTGCTTGACGCAATGCTCGAGCTCTGAGGGCTTCGACATTGGCAGACCGAGCATCTGGATCCCGTTCTAGACTCTTGACGTGGTTTGCTGGATCCTCGGGGTTCGCTGCGATGGTTTTCCAACAACTCTCCATTCTC
>JANHQD010000464.1:4470-39007 GCA_024721195.1 Marasmius sp. AFHP31
TTCCCCTTTCAGCGCTTACTTGTTTCTTTGACGCCTACCAGACGCCCGTTTCCCCTTCCCACATATCTCCTTCTCACACTATTGTCTTTTACACCTTCTTCACGACCCATTCATTCTATTGTTCTTATTGTCTTCTCTCATCTCCTAGTTACTCATTCCGGACTCGTTATTGTTTTATACTTGACTACTATTGTTTCCTTATTGTTTTCTTATTGTCTTTCCTATTCGTTCACGACTCATATCTCAGACCTCTGACTGGGTATATAAGCTAGGTAGTTTACACCTGGTCCCTCATCTTGACCTCTTGTCGTTGGGACCAGGTGAGTAGTTATTTCTGTCTTTCTCTATCTGCAATGTATCTGACTTGTCGTTGGGACCAGTTATCTACCTGCTCTTGCCCTCTGCTCGCTACCTCTGTCGTCTCTGTCGTCGTCTCTGCTAGTCGACTTCCGCCGCCGCTGTTTCTGTAGTCCTAGCGTCTAGCGCTTTAGGACAGTGGTGGTATTTCTCGCACATTCTCTGTCCATTTCGACGTGAATTGTCAGTGAATTGCTGGGATATTCCGTGACATGACCTAAAAATGACGGATTGTGAATTCTCAGTGGATTCTAAGAGGATTGTCAGATATTCTCACAATTTCTGACAATTGACCGATCCGGCCTTTTCGCCATCATACCCTGTGATATAGCGACATGATTACGATATCTGGGTACTTTTACTGGGAATTTCGTTGTTGGTTTAATGGATAATGTACGTTTATGCATGTGTCAAGGAATATTTGCCCACTACTATCCATCGTTTATCCTCTTGAGCTTTAAATTTATTCTTGCACTATGGCCATGGCGGCGTAATGACCCAACCTTCCCCCTCTCCACTGCCCCTCAGGTAAATCTAGGCATGCGCAGAAACAAAATCAAGTTCGCTCACTCGTACCATTAGGTCGAGGGGGGTCCATCACATGAATTCCGCGCTTCGACGTTGCTTGTATCTCCGAGCTTTATAGACTCACTCAATACCATGAGCTCCTATGCCGGTCATCGTTTTAAGTGTCACTGAACCTTTCGAGATTCCAGACGCGTTTGAAGTTACTTTTCGGCTGGCTCCTTAGTCGGTAGCAATAGAATCTGGGCTCCTGAAGTCGGTCCAGGTCGTGGTGGTAGAAAGCAACCAAGGTGTGGACGTTTCGTGCACGGACCAGATTTAGAATTATACAGCTTTCGATCGTGTGATCATGACGCACGGACCATCTCATTCTTACTTCCCCACTCACTCAGCGTGCCTCGGGCGTTTCAACGCAGTCTGTTCTTTGGATCTCTTTGGCTATCTCGATGGAATACACTTCAAAAGTTCAACAGTAGCATCATACTCAGACAGACCCGTAAGCTCCGCTGGTTAAGTCTCTTAAACCTCGCGTAATCCTATGTATCTTGAGAAATGAACAAAAACAGGTCAACTAATCAGATCTTGAAGACGACTCTTCCAGTGAGGTTTCCTTTTGACATCTCTTCCATTACGCTAGAGAGAGTAATTAGTCAGTAAAGTCTTGCAACGTCTAGAGCGTTGAATTGACACCCACTCGTTCACTTCGCTCAGTGGTTTGACCACATGATGGCATGTCACCTTTCCACTCGCGACGATGTCAAGAGCTTCAGTCATATCTTGTCGGTTACTAAAGCAAAAGCACGGCCAGATATCAGAATGAAACGTCAATTGCCATGACGCATCTGCGAGGGACATACCCCGTAGCCGTTCCAACGATATGCAGACACTACAAACATCATCGTGCTCAGCCTATGCACCGTATGCTATGAATGAATGAGACTCACCTTAGGGACGAACATAGTCAGAGGTACTTGTAACATTGTACCTGTCACTGGAACCCCAGCACACACGAGCGTCCCAGTCGGACGTAGGTACATCAAAGCTTGATTGAAAGGCGTGGGCTACAACATAGCCCATTAGAGAATGATCTCCAAACGCAACACTGAGATCGAAACTAGAACTCACATTCCCAACCGCAATGACTGCGGCATGCGGTCCAAGCCCGCCTGTCGCCTCCTGCACGTCCTTGACTACATCCTTCGATTCCATAAAATCGATCCACTTGTCAGCTCCTAACTTGGCGCAAAGCTCTTTCTTCGAGGAACCCGTATCTGGCAGACCCGATGAGTGAGCAAGAATACGTCAAGAAAAGCGAGCAACTGAATACCAATCGCGACCACACGCAATCCCAAGGCTTTCGCGTATTGGACACCTTACCCCCACGGGAAAAAAACAATGTCAATCCGGTTCGGTTGGACGGTTGAATTTTCTCGATGTACCTAAATGGCCCAATCCCCCGCCTGCACCTGAGATCGCTACCCATTCGCCGATTGTCGCCTTCGTTTCTTTGATGGCTTTGTAAATAGTGATTCCCTGTATATGTTCTGATCAGCGTGGTCAAGGGAAGTTGAGGTGTGTGAACGAACGTACTGCACATAAGATCGGCGTGGCGGCCGCAGGATCGAGACTCTCAGGGATCGGTGTGACGTAGTCGGTGAACGAAACCTAAGGTAACGAACAGTTAGACAGAGGAACCACGCTCAACGCTGTCAAAGACCTACGCAGTACTCGGCGAACGTTCCGTGCTCGGTACATCCGTGACTACGTTGAACCAAGCAAGCTGGGATCAAAGAAAAGTCAGAGATCTTGTGAAGCGGAAACTCCAAGAGGCAAACTCACAGCTCTCCCTCCCGCGCTTGCACATCTCGCACCTAGGTATCGCAGAAATAAGTTCACATCAGGGCTGGACGACACATCGAACGAACAAAAAAGATACCTCAAACACGACAAAGCGATCCACTTCAACCCAACCCTGTCACCCACCTTGACCGAAGTCTGCGTGTGTTCGCCAATCGCAACAACACGCCCGATTCCCTCGTGCCCACCCACTAGCGGAAGTTGAACCGGAAAACCCCAGTCATTATCTCTGACGTGTAAATCCGAGTGACAACACCCGGCGTACTCCATCTTGATGAGACATTCTCCGATCGCGAGTTCAGAGGGCTGTTTGACGGGGAAGTCTTGGAGGTCATACGGGTTTCCCAAGTTCGTGAGGACGGCCGCACGGCCTGTCTTGGGGATTGAAGTAGTTGATGACATTGGAAGGCGCTGTTGTGATTTAGTGTGAAGTAGTTACGATGAAGTAGGACGAGAGGAGAAGATACCACGACTCTTTAAATATCTCTTCTGACCCCCCACAAGTCCCATGATGATGCACCTGAGAGGGATGAGAATACCAAGGGAATAAGAACGATGGGAGGATGAGCTTGTGAGTACGCTACCGGCCAACGAGTGGGTTCATTCCCGAGCTATAGGAGCCCAGAAGTCTTCTCATGACCAGGTTTGTGGACTTCATAACTTCGAAGTGGTGCGCCTGACTGATGGTGATGATGGAGCTTGGACATTGAAACAACAGGTGATATAAATAATTATACAAGTGGATGTATTCGGGAAAATCAGTAACCGGTATATTCCAGTCAGCTAATACGACAAGTTGAGCTGACTTATCGTTGCGGCTAAAAGCTTAGATCGCACGCACCTCAAGCAGATGAAGGCAACAGTTTCGCGAGGGTCTGCTGGTAAATGCTGAGGGCCTCCGCCACCAAGGGAGCGGACACACGCTGGACACAGAATAGTGCGATATTTCAGTACCACCAAACACGACCACCCAGAAAGAGAGACAACAAGACCCACCTTAGCCTCCCCAACAACATCATCCCAAACACCCACCCTCTTCGCCCCAACCATCCCAATCGCACCCACCACAAGCAACGTCAAAGCAACATTCCTCACCGCCCGCTTGAAATTCGCCCAACCGCGCTTCCTCTCCCACTTCCTCGGTTCATCCGACGAAACCTTGTAATCATTCCAATCCGCCCGTCGGAACCACCACCAGAACAAGAACGCCGTTCCAGGGAATATACTCGTGACTTTCCCGTCTCTGCCTTTCCGGTACCAAGAAACGCAGTCGACGAAAACAGATCGTCTCAGTCTGTCCTGGATCTTGTCGTTGTATCGGTTTGTTGCTTTGTCTGTGACTTCGACCGCTTTGACGTCGCGGTAGATTATGGGTTTGATGAGTTGTAACATGTAATCAATCTATAGACGAAAAGAATGAACATTTCCGTTTCGAAGTATCGGAGAAGGAAAACTGATCACACATACCTGGCATTCCTCCGTGAAGATGACTGAGGTGTGGCCAGTGGTCGTGTTAGGTCCAGCGAGCATGAAGAAGTTTGGGAAGCCCGGGAGAGTAGTGCCCATGAAGGCTGTAGGCCCACCGTTCCTGTCGTAGTACTCCTTGACAGTTTCACGGGTACCTTTTACGTTCAAAGGGTAATCATCCTACGTGAAAATGTCGTTTGAGTGGGTGGAGGGATTGGACTTTGAGGAACAAGGTGAGGCTTACCGCTACGAAACCAGTTGCGAAGATCAGGACGTCGAAAGGTAGCTTCTCCCCTAGGACATGATTGATTATTGGGCGGTCATCGAGGGATGGGTAATGCCACGTACCTTTCTTCGTGAGGATACCATCTTCCGTGATGGATTGGATACCGTCCCAGTTCAGCTCGACGTTTGGACGATGCAGACACTTCAAGTAATCGGTATCGAAGATAACGCGCTTGCATCCGAGAGCTAGGTAAATGGATAAAGGTTAGGCGGAGATGAGATACGGCAGAGGAGACGCGTACTGTAAGGCGGAATGAGCTTATCGTGATATTTCTTCGGGGCGGTGTCTTCGATGTACTTTTTGAGATACTGGGGGTGTAAGGTGTAAGACGCGGTACGACTCGGCCTGGTCGAACTCGCAAAATTCTCACCATCCTCGTAAACTTCCTCATCCAGGCGTTCGCGAATACCATCATATAGAACGTATCGGTCTGTAAATGTAGATGAGAAACGTTTTGGACTCGAACACGGGAGTTTTGCCTTACATTCAGGTAATAGTACGATCGGGCGAGTCGCATGAACAGCGGAACGTGTTTGAACATCCATTTTCTCAATGGACTGTATTCTGCACGAATCTTGGGACAATTTCAGCTCGCAAATGACAGCTCTTGTTTCCAATTACGTACCGGGGGAAGAACCCAGTTCGGTGTACGACAGAGGTTGGTTACTTGCACCGAGGGATCCTCAGATATCACAGGTACGAACTGAGTACTAAGAGGGCTGTCAGACACGAAGAAATGCAACAATGGCAAAAGTGAAACGTACGCCGATGCCCCATTACCGATAACAGCAACTCTCTTCCCTTTCAAATCGACTGTGTGGTCCCAAGCACCCGAGTGGAATATGTCTCCCTTGAACGAGTCGAGCCCAGGAATGTTAGGGTAGTTCACGACCTCCAGAATTCCCAGAGCAGAGATAAAAACGTCTGCCTCGTCCACGCTCTCTCCCTCCGTGTCTTCAGCCACCTTTTCGATCGCTTCTTCCCCTTCAGCCCTGATCTGTGAGATATCCTCCTTGACTGGTCTCGTCGTGACGCGCCATTTCGATGTCGTCGGGTTCCAAGTGGCCGAAGTCACCATCGTGTTGAACACCATATGAGAGAAGAGGTCGTATTTCGTTGCAACGCTCTGCCAGTATCCTAAAAACTGAGACTGCCTCGCATGGGTGTAGTCCCAGTCAGGATTGAGGTCTGTCGACAGCGAAAAGAAGTGTGAGGGAACATCTGAAGAGCAACCAGGGTACGTGTTGGACTGTGCATTGGTGTATGTTAGCTGCGTATACTCTGTCGGAAGAATAGCTTTGTCAGACGTACTCTCCATGTTCCTCCGAGATCGTTCGCCTTCTCGTATAACACAAAATTATCGAATCCAGGAAGCTTCTTGCGTAGGTTGACAGCAAAAGCTATTCCACCGACACTGATAGCAACAAAAACAAGTATCAGACAACGCAAAATTCTCGATAAATAAAACGAAGAGAAACGCACCCAGTACCAACGATAACGATTCTGGGTTGCTTTTGAGTCATTCCGGTTCAAGACAGGTATCACGATCAGCGCCCTTGAACGCTTTGTTCGCTATTTAACCACCGAAATAGAACCGTTCATCCAGGACCTACGGCTGACGGGTACCTCAATCAGCCGGGTCTATGATATTGAATGGCGCTCTTGTCATACCCTGAATGATCAATTCTCCACCTTGGCGGCGCCCTCTGGCCAGCTGATGCAGATGTCAGGTTTCTTGTGATTGTAATGGGCGGCGGGTTCTGGAGGAGCCTGGAATAGTTATCTCACGAGGATGGGTGAGAAAGAAGTTGAATACGGGGGGAGTTGATTGGTTGAAGGGGTCGCTGTAGCTTGCAAACTCAAGAAAAGGTCAAGGAGAGCGGGGAATGACAGAGTCCGCGGGATCGAGAAATTAAATCTTACATAACGCGTCCGCGTCAGGTCGCGTCCAGTCCGGCTTCGGCTTACAGGTCTGATGTAAGTAGTAACGACAGTCGAAAACTGGCGGTGAAAGACTTTTTCTTCTAGGTAGGTTAGGTAGGTAAGTACAGGGATACTGTACTTCAAGCTTCATGGAGTGTGTAGTGTAGGTCATGAGAAACGGCAGCGTGCTACGGTCGTTTGATCATAAACGATAGCAAAAAGAGACGACTGGAGCGTCCAAAAAACTGAATCAGAGAGGGCTCCGTCGAGGAGTAAAAAACAAGAAAACGGGGACAGCAAGAATGCAATGCGATGCGAGTGATGTCGATGAGGATGCTTAGTATAGATACAGCATACGTGCGTGCGTGAGGTGAGGGGTATAGAATATGATGCGTGCGTGCGATGTGACTTTTGAAAGCAATGCGATAGCAGGACTCGGATGAGATGGTATGGTATGTGGTAAAATGCAAGGAAATCCAGGATGCAAAAAAAAAAAAAAAAAAAAAAAAAAAAAAAAAAACAGAAAAAACCCCAAAACACAAGGAAGGAAGAAAAGGAGGAATGAAAAACGTGATGCGTATCCATTTAGTCGTAGAAGAGTTGTCGTTGGACGTTTTTGAATCTTGATCCATAGGAACATTAAAAGAGACCGGAGAGAGAGGTGCTATGCAGCTGCAGGGCCGCGTCGGATCTGAATCTGAACCTGCTAAAAAAACGAGGCAGAGGTGAGGACGCGTACTTGGCAAGGGGGGAACCCGTGTATGTGGGAACAACACTCACAGCAAACGGTTCAGTCTTTAATCACACCGACTGCGTAAGTTCTCGGCCATTATTATCAATAACATTACGTCTACCCGGCGACAAACAGCGAGCTCAGCTCAGTTCAGAGAACGATTAACAGAGCTCCAACTTGAGCTTAGACCCAGTCCGTGGTTCAACCTCATAATTCCTATGTTTCCGACCACCAATCCTATCGTTGTGTTTGAGAGTGAGCGTAGCGACGAGCTGATCGAGTGCCAAAGTACGCTCTCCGCGAGGTACGGGAATAATCGGTGGCGGTGAAGGTGTAGAACGGCGGACGAGAGAGGGAGGTGTAGGTGGCGTAGACGACGTAGAGCATGAGTCGACCTGCATGGATTCGGGTTCATGATCGACATCCATAGGGAGAAAAGGGTCGTCGTCATCTTCCGAATCGCCGCTACCGGTCAAAGAAGCGACAAATGGACTATCAGCGTCGTTTTCCTTGTCATGATCCTGATCCTCGTCTAAGAATGGTAGGTAAGACCCTGAGTGGAAGGAAGGGACCGTCAAAGGTGCCCGTCTTTCTCGATACCCCCAACCGTCGAGGTACCGGCCGAACCGGTGAACAAGTATCCTGTCTTGCTCCATGAGCTCGGCTTTTCGTTCGAGATCAGCGTCCTCCTCGAGAAAGTCATATGTAACGCTTCCGCTCCCGGAATCAGGAGACCCAGAACCGACGAGGGTGCTACTCGTTTCAAACGAGTGCCCACTCGAGTCGGTGCCGTCGGGTTCTGATGAACCGGTTGTAGGAATGGCGGTCGCTTTGAGAGCAGCAACTGCACTTTCTCGGAGACCACAGACGACACTACGTCTGATCATAGCGACAAGCTTCGCGTCGGCCCTCTTCTTGAGCAAAGTTGCGGAGAAGACTTCATCATCGGCTAGCGACGGCAATTCTATTCTCGGACAAGGTTGATCATCGTCGTGCTCGTAGAGAGACGACGGAAGAGGTGTCGACGGTCTTTCAGGTCTTTCATAGCCCGGAACCAGTTCCGCGGCGGAAGAACATGAACGATGGCGTTTGTGGCCTTTGGATGACGAGTGTGTGCGTGGCGGTGAGCGGCGTAGGAGAACGTGATTAGAACGAGACCTGGTGTGTTTTCCGCTTGGGGAACACTCCGGGTTATTGGTGGGGGAAGTGGATGGGAAAGGAATGGCATTCACGTCGAGAGGTGTGAGCACCCGAGACTCGTTGGCAGTAGCGTTCTCGAGAGAGATTGTACATGTCGGAGGAGATTTCGGGATGCCTCCCATAGAGGTAGATGAGGCTCTTGGCTTGAACGGTTTGAGTCCCTTCGGTGAGGAAGGAATTGGGATAGGTGAAGATGGCTTATTCTCTCCGATTGAGAAATCAAACGATCCAAATGTGAATATTGAGGAGAACCTGCTACGTTTCGAGGGTTTCGTGGGAGATGACGAAAAATCTGATTCAGACTGTGTTGAATGAGTTGCCGACGATTTCCTCTTCTGGGTGGGTCGTGAGGGCGTAGAATGAGTGTGGTCCGTGCTAGGGGTGGAAGTAGAGCTTGAGAGAGTGAAAGCTCGTTGAAATAGATGCATCCTGTTCGTCAATGGGTCGTTAGTTGGGTAGTGAGTAATGCTGCCCTGTCAACGCAGCAATCATATCACTCCCGTCAGCTCATCGGGATCAACAGAGACGACAAAGACAGGCTACTCACTGATGTACCCTTGATATGCTGTTCCTGCCCAACAGAGAAAGTATTTTCGACAGAAAAACCTCCCGGAGCACGAAAGGTGAGGTAGGCAAACAAGGGGACGTGGCCGAGAAGGGAACGAGGCAAGTCAAACTGGTCCTTTATATATACGCGCCGTCACGTGGACGCGTTTCCGCCACGAGGCGCGCTTGTTCGGCGATTCGCGTGGGTCGCTGTCTCATGTCTGTCTCATGGCTCTCCTCCGCACCACCATGTTCCTCGTTCCTGCTCTTCCTCGGACTGAGATATGGCTATTTTCTCTTTCGGCGATTGACCTCACTTGCTTCTGTCTCACAAGGAAGGTTGCAATATCAGTTGCCAGAGATAGATCTGATCAAGCCTCGCCTCGGACTCTGTTCACCCTGGCCCTGTGCCGACTTCAAATCTGGGGATCAACACGAGGATGTGTCTGCCATCACCGCACTTTCCGGAACACTGGGGACGTCCCGACTTCTTACGCGGCCAATTGAGCCAATCGCTATTGTTTTCAACCAAAATGAGGACTCGATGAGGACCCTACTGGTGTGACTGGATGTTCCCGAACACTAGAAGCTGCGTCTGAAATGGCCAGGACTACCCGACACGTCGTTTTCTCCTTATGCAGAGCTCTAATCGTACGGAATTCGGGTCTCCTTACCTGGCTACAGCTTCTCACTCATGGACGAAACGAGGCTTAGCTTGTGACGCTTTGAGCTAGAGCTCCCCCTTGATCATCACATTCGATGGAATGAATTGGCAAAATTGACAGCATGGGGAAAACTTTCATGATCAGGGTGCTTCGTAATTGTTATCCATGGATCTGACCTACTATGTGAACAGGACGAAGAGACAGAACATAATTGACGCCACGGTCTAATTGAAAGTGTGAAGAGCTCGGTCTCCGCAGGTCCCGTTAAGCCATTTCTGGACGTCTTCGAAAAGGCCACGGCCACTCAATGGACCAGACGTATGGGTCAGCTGTACTTGATGCGGATTGGAAACTCACAGAGCGTGATCTAATCGAAGGACCCCTCGGAATAAGCTCGTTGCTTGGGCTGTCGTATTGGTTCCGGACAAAGCATGCGTTGCTGTTTTTTGCTGTCGTGCCCGCTGTTTATCTTCAGTGAGTATTCCACCTGTACTTCAGTGAACGCTGTCGACTGTATCTGATAGCACTATCTCAGGCATGCCAAACCTCAACAGCACCGAGTTACGCGCGATGTTATCTTCCTCGAAAGCACTTAATGTGACGAAACCCGAGTCGACGACTGTGTTTGAATCTACGGTCCCTGGTCGATTCCGTGCGACGTCACGATGAAAGGACGCAATAAACCTCTCAAACGTGCGCGAGCAAGAGTCTAAAGGTCCAGAATTCGGGGGTAGTATTCTGCCAGTCACCCTTCTTTTACTATCGCTCACCCCGGAGAATACAGGTTCATTTCACGAACATCCAGTTATAAAACTCGGACACGGGAGTTTCTTTATCCGTTCGTCAAGTTCCCCGTTGTTCTCGCTTTCATTCAGGTCCCAAATCGTGGTATACTCAGTGTCTTTGAAATTACAGGAACTCATGTTCAACAAACGTTACCTAGGAGAACGCCGAATATCTCCTCCTTTGTAACGACAGCAAACTCCTACCATTTGTCGTATCATTTGAAACTAGGGCCAAGACTACGACAAAGATCGTGTGCCAATGGGTATGCTGCTCCCTTGCCCCCGTAAGTCTATATGGGCGCGTGGAAACGCGCGCATGGAGGTGAATTTGGAGCCTGGAGCAATGTTTTTCTTCCTGCTCGTACTAGTTCTGGTTACCCGACGATTGATCGTCCCATATCGAATGCGACCTAGACGCGTCTTCTACTCCACTGGACTCTGGTGTTCATAAGGGGCTTTCGGGACGCCGATGGAAAGCTCGTACTACATAGTAACTTTCGAAATGCCGACAGAATGAGGTCTCCATCCTGGACCGAAGGTCGGACGCGTGAATCATTGATCAAAGGAGTTCCTTGTTCTCCGCTGTCTCTTGCACTAGACTGCTTTGAGTACACATTACGGTGCCACTGATCCCAGAACTTATACAAACATTCTTCAAGGATAAGGTTACAAACAAACTGACTCAAAGGATATATATATATCGATTTGAGAAACGTGAACCATGCTGTGCTGGTTGAAGGTCTAAAAGTGCTCGAAAGGTACATACTCTACCCGACTTGTAAATTCGCGATAGGGTCTTTCCATCGAGAACCGGGCCGGGGCATCCATATCTGCATTACTCGATGCTGCTCCTCGCAGTACCCTACAGCATGACACTGTCAGCCTCTTTCTAGTATGTGGCGCGCAGAAGTACACGGCGATCTTTGGCACTCAGCGGAAGTGAGAGTCATTTGGAGCTGGGAGCATGCATAACCTTCTTCCTCAACTTCGTAGTTCTGTTCACCCCTCATGATGTTCATGGTATCCGCTGATTGACATCGAAGTCTCCATATCGATCATCTCGAATACGTTCGTTTGCCCCCCCACTGGCAGCGTTGCTCACTGTGACTCGGAAAGGCCTTCTGGGTGCCAGTGGCAGAGGCTTGCGGGCCCCAGTAGCGTTCTCCCGGAGTGGGTCACCGACAAAGTGATATGTTGATACCATCAAGTCCAGCTATCCTGGTTTAGATGTCATATGCGCGAATCCAGCTTGGAGCTTTCCCGACATCACCGCCTTCCGCATGGTATCGATTAATTATCCTTCGAGAATATCTGAGTCTAGACATTCGGTCCTTCCAATACCTCACCAGATATACCCACACGATATATGATGGACTATTCCATCTCATCGAGCTAAGATGTTGACCTCGAAACGACCCCAAAGCTGGAGATATGAAAGTTGCCACCAGTGGCACCGCCGGCACCATTGGGGCAGACTTGAGGAACTCGGGATCGATTCTTAGATTCGGAGGAGGAGAATCTTGGGGCTATCAAACGTTCCAGCGAACCTGCGTTGTATTCATCCAGACTCCAGATTATAGCATGTGTCTGGGCTCCGAGGGATGGGTCGGAGAACGGACCACCCGCGGCGGTGCCACTGTGGCAACTTCCAACGTTAGAGCCCCTAGCGTGGGAGTTCCCACGGGTTGCATGTCGCCCTCCACCACACTGTGACGACCACGAGCAGCGACCCAACGAAGACCAAAGACCGTATAAACGTACGGTGGTGCGATTCTCAAGAAGGTAAGCTCGTTGTTGCTAGGTGCTGCCGACACCTCACCGAATGGTCAACAGAAATTTGCTAGGTAAACCTTATCGCTGGCATCAACTTGCCTGAGAAAATAAGAAGTAGTCTCTGTAAGGATTACGCCTGCTTTTCTCTGGTTGTGTTTCAGCATTGAACGCAGACTACGTCGCAGTGGTACTATTGGAAGATAGTGCAGAGGGCGTCGGAGCGCTCTAATACTACATTCGAGAATGGTTTCAACCATCAATTCTATTCCGCCAATACACAGGCTACCTGTCGAGACCATGGTGCGTGTCTTGCAGTTTGCCATTGGCACTACACGCGACACGTTTGGTCCGACAATCATACGCAACGGACATCAAATACCTTGGTCAGAAGTCGAGGAACAGTTGTCCGAGGTTTGCACCAGATGGAAACAAATTCTCCTCTCGAACTCCGATTTCTGGGCATCTATCAGTCTCTACATCAACTTCTATTACGACTACTCCGAAGATGTCATCACTTCTCTTAAACGACACCTTATGCGGTCTGGGAATGCTCCCTTGGACATCGAAATCATTTTTGAATGGAACGGCCCACCTCGTGATGAAGAAGACATCCCTATCTTCAAAGCCTTCCTACAGACCATTTTGGACGAGGCGCACCGCTGGAGGCATCTGTGCTTCGCAGGCCAGTATTTCGCCAAAGAATTCATGGAACATATTCTTCTTCCTCTTGAAGGTCGGCTCTCCACGCTCGAATCCTTTGATTATGGGGTGGTGCGCATGGATAGCCTTGACACCTTGACTGCGTTCAGAAATGCGTTGGGTCCCTCCAACACATCCTTCCGAACCCTTCGTCTGTACACAGAAGGCGATGCCACATTGCTCACTATGGAGAATCTCACGCACATATCGGGGGGATTCCCGTTTGCCTCCATCCGTTACCTCTACCTCTTCAATACCCTTCACGGATCGCTTGCACTTATCAACTTGTGTCCAAACCTCACCACGGCCCACTTCGTCATTCCATCGCTCGGATACAAGGCTCGCCAATGGGCAGGTCTCCCCACGGAACAGCCCCGTTTTGCCGAAGTATCCGCCAAACGACCGTGTCGCCTCTTAAATCTGAGGGAATTGAACGTTGAGATCACATACCTTTCGCAGAAAGAGTCGGATTACCCGCTCGAAGACGTCGCTTGCATTTTTGCCTCCATCGAAGCACCCGCACTCACCTCTCTCGGTTTGCTTTCCGACTCGAACCGATTGATGGATCCTCTTGATCTGGATGCGACAGGCGAGAGAGGAGTGTTCACCTCCAGTTTGAACGCGCTTCTGAGCAAGTCACCGGGTATGGACAGGCTGCTGGTTTTAAATGTGCCGATTCGGGATGATGAGCTGATTGTGCTGCTGGACAAGATGCCGCATCTGAAGACTTTGGAGGTCAAAGAAATCGACAAGTTGAGGGCTAGGGAGGAACTCAACGACCCCCAGGCCTCTACCGAAGTCGGGACTAACTTGGATTCATCAGAGGATGAGTCGGAACCGGAGGTAAAGGATAATGATGATGAATGGGATGCAGAAGAAGGCTCGGAGGAACAGGGAGAAGACAAGGAGGAAGACGAAGTCTTGAATGAGGAAGACATAGGCTCTGAGGAGGAGGAAGATTCAGGCAACGAAGGCTGGGCGCCGATCAAGCCAAACACGATCGTCACCGCGAAACTGCTCTCATGGCTCACTTGGAGCGCCGAGAGAACTTCTCTTCCAGAGTTGAGAACTATCCGACTCGTTGTTCGTGACTTCAGCACCCTTCAAACATCATTCGAGGATATGTTCGAGTCTAGACTTCCACCGCTTCGACCTCCACCTTCGACCTCTCCGCGCCTACGCGTGGTCGACTCGGTCATGATTAAGTTCACACAGGAAGGCTACGAAGATTATGATTGGTCACGACTACGGAGTTTGCAAGCAAAGGGTCTTGCGATCCGGGTGTTGTTTGAAGGTGTCGTTGACGATGATTCATACAATTACCGGGCTTGGTATCACGATTCAATGATGAAGGAGCTATTTGCCTTGACATAGATATGCGGTATACTCACATTTCTTGGCCCACTTACCCTGTAGTGTTGCTGGCATACGTAGCCCTCTAATTTCGACATGTTTTTCTTGAAGTATGTACATATCTCATTGGGGTGACCGACTCCTCAAAATTGAAGTTCAACTTTGGCTTCCATGTCGGAATTTGATTTCATTCTCACGCGTCGCGTGTTGATTTCGAACCACGACGGTGCAGCGCGTCACCAACGACTTCGATCGTCGATCGCGTCTAAAAACAACAAAGGCCTTTCGAATCCATTTGGAAAGTTTGATATTGCTCAACTTCCCACTTGTGTGGTGAGCTCTCCCTTATAATCCCAAGTTGCTTTGAGTTTTACTTTACATTATCACCCGAAACAGAAAGTTGAAACCTGCACGAAACTCATTCAGACTCGAAGCTCGAAGATGGATACACAAATTCCTGATACTCCAGCAATCCACAGAATGCCTGTCGAAATTATGGTCCACATTCTGTACTACATGATCGGGGAAGGCAATCGCGACATGTTTGGCCCTCGAACTACCCGTAAAGGCGAGCGAACTCCTTGGTCGGTGGTCGGATGGGTATCCCATATTTGCCGCAGATGGCGCGATATCATTCTCTCCAAACCGGATTTTTGGGCATCCATCAGTCTCTACATCGATTTCAATAACAGCTACGATGAGAGAGCTGTGAACCGGCTCAAAAAGTACATCAACCGGTCCGGAAACGTACCTTTGAACGTCGAGTTTGTCTTTGAAAAGTATGGTCCTCCTTCCGACAAACACAAGATGCCTATTCTCAAGGCCTTCCTCCAGCCGCGAATTGACCGAAGCGTATCGTTGGAGACATCTACGCTTGAAAGGGTGGAACTTTAGCCGCGAATTGACCAAGTATATTCTCCAACCCCTTAAAAATCGACTATCTTCTCTCGAGTCCTTTGAGCTCGTCGTGCGCCGCATGGATGACTGGGATCTCTTGACTGCATTTCGAGATGCTCTGGGGCCATCCAATACGTCCTTTCGGACCCTCCATCTGGACACCGAAGACGCCGGGCTTCTCCACCTGGACAGCCTTTCTCAATTTCCAGGACGCTCCTCATGGGAATCCATTCGGTACCTCTACCTCGACAATCCCTTGCACACATCCCTCGCTTTCATCTCCTTATGCCCAAACCTCGTCACTGCCCATTTCGTCATTCCGTCTCTAGGGTGCAAACGTTTTTGGGCAGGAATACCCAATCCGGGACCTCAATTCGCTGAAGTGGTCGCTAACGCCCCGTGCCGCCTCCCATATCTGATGAAACTAACGGTTGAAGTCACCTTTATGTCGGCAAAGAGGGCTGACTACTCGTACGAGGACGTTGCGTGCATCTTCGCGTCCATCAAAGCACCCGCGCTTGCGTCGCTCACGCTACTCTGCGACTCAGAACGACTTCGAGACCCTATCGATCTGGGTGCGGTGAATGGGAAGGACGCGTTCACCTCTAGCTTGTGTGCGATGCTCAGCAAATCTGAGGGAGGGCTAGACAGGCTTCGCATCTCAAACGTACCAATTCGGGACGACGAGTTGGTTGCGCTGCTAGAGAGGCTTCCGGGGTTGGAGTCTTTAGAAGTCATAGAAATCGACAAGGTGAAGATAGGCGAGGAGACGAACGATTTGGATGGTTATCTTGACAACGATTGCGACGAGTTCAACCCAGAGGGAGAAGACGCAGGCGATGAAAACGATGAACCCAAACGACCAAAGGCCAAGCCTAACACGATTGTTACCACTCAACTACTCTCATGGCTCACTTGGAGCGCTGAAAGGACGCATCTTCCGCATCTTGGAGCAATCAGACTTACGTTCCGCGATTATAAAAACCTTCAGGCATCTTTCGAGGACATGTTGGAGTCGAGACTGGCTCCACCTGATCATCCGACCACTCACCATTCTCCAAGAAAACGGTTCCTCGACTCCGCCTGCCTGAAGTTCACCCAGGACGGCTACGACAAGTACGATTGGTCGCGAGTGAAGGGCCTGCAAGCGAAGGGACTTGCGATTCGGGTGTTGTTCCAGTGGGTTATTGATGGGGACGACCCATATGACGAGAAGGAGTATAAGTACCATGATCCAGACGAGAGGGTGCTGGTTCAACTGACCTGAAGTTACGAAACCATTGGCTCATACCGTCTACGAATTGCCGAGTGTCATGTGGTAGTAAGATGTTCTTCTGTAGAAGTGGCAATGAACTCGATTGGCTGACTATGCCCTCAAGGCCGAATCACCTAAAGTTGTAGCCAGCGGTCCGCTCCTCCGTGACGAGAAGTCTCCAAGCTTTTCTTCAACCTCCCCTTAACCTCCATCCTTCCGTACAACTTCACATCTGCCTGCTGCACTCCCTCTTCGTTGAGCATCGAGAGTACAGATCGATTGGGTTCGTTACATTCACCAGTGTCGTGAAATAGCTGCGATGATTAATTGGCTCCGTTTGATGACCAGGCACTCGCATTGAAGCTGGCTGCATCAGAGAAGCAACGAACTAGATCACAGAGATAACATCGTACGTCCCATGCATACTCTCGCTGAGCCCAAGCGCGCTGATCGCGATTGTTCACATTCAGCTCCTGAAAATGAGCACAGACTTCGCCTCGCCTTTCGCCCATCTGCTAGGGACAAGCTTCGTACTCAACACCCCCCAAGCAGCTCAACTAAAGTCACTCGTTACGGACTATTCCGAAAGAATAGTTTCCGTCAAGGAGGAACTCAGAAAGCTTCAGGCAAAGATCGTCGAGTTGGAAACTCTACGCGATGGCCACCAGGCGTTGTTATCGAACGCCATCGGATCGCGTCCGACGAGTAGAGACCTTCCGTCGGATGTCCTGGTTCACATCTTCACCCATTGCCTTTCAACGGATCCTCTTCCTTTACCTAGCGTCTCCGAAGCTCCGCTGCTCCTTACGAGGATCTGTCGCTCGTGGCGCGAGATTGCACTCAGCAACCCGCGTCTTTGGAACACCATTCGCATCGTTCCTCCTCTCATCCCGAATACGCGTATGTACAATGAGACAAAGAAATCCTACGAGGATCTCATCGTTAGAGGGATGGCAGGCATCAGGGGATGGCTAGATAAGTCGGGCTGCCTACCCCTCTCATTCTCGGTACGCTACGGACGGAGGTATTCTACCCCCAATGCGCAGGAGACATGGATGCTCTGGCGCTATATGTTCCTGTTATTTGACTATCGCTCGAGATGGGGGAAGGTGACCCAGGATCTTCTTCCTCGCGCGGGGCCGTGGGACCGTACGTTCGGGATCTCTGACTTACCCCCCTTACCTCCTGGACTCGATTTCCCATTGCTCAAAGAATTCGAATTCCAACCTCACACCCACGACGGCTCCCCAACCCGTCGTCAAGAATGGGAGAGGGCCCTCCTTCAGAGTCCGTCCCTCCGAAAACTTGTAATCAATAGTGGTAGTTTCAATCGCACAGATCTAGTTGGTCTTCCAGCTCGGTGGAAGAATATCGTGCACCTAGACATCAGGTGCGCACGCGACGATCATGGAGCTCTCCCGTATCACCAATCAATACTACACTCCACCATGCTCGATCTACTCTCGCGATGTTCTTCCATCCAAATTTTCAGTGCGGCAGTACTGTGTCCTCGGAACACCCTCCAGGCAGGGCAGGAACCTGGTTCGCGAGCCCCAATTCAACTTGCACGTCTGCATACTCTAGATTTGGATATCATTACCCAGACGAGGGATAGTGTCACGTATCGGGCGTCGGAGGGTATCCTTGATCACCTCGTAGCCCCTAATCTACTTCACCTCTCTCTCGTGATGCGAGGGCGAGGGGTTACACCAATCCATCACTTCCATAACCAAATACAAGGAGATGACCGTGTTCCAATGGACAGCCATTTCATCCCCCAGTTCATCCACCAGTCGGACTGTCATCTCATATCACTCTCCTTGCGGCTACCTTTCCCTGACACCGCCCTCTTCGATGTTCTTGACGCAGTGCCAGAGTTGATCACACTTGAGCTAAAGGAGATATCCCCTCGTATCTCGGAGAAAGAAACTACTTCCGTTACAACGGAGCAAATCCTGGGATGGCTGAGTCCCGATATGACTCTTCGTCGTCCACCTGCGCTATGCCCTCGTCTTGAGAACTTCACCCTGAGCTTAGGACGATGGAGGCGCAAAACCAGAAATAATGTCGCCGCCTTTGCACGGACATGGAAGGCAGACATCGACAACGGAGAACAGAACCGAGTGGGGAGACTGAAGTCATTTGCGATTAGATTCGCAGATCTACAGCCCGTGCGCCAGGGAATTGAGAACGTCTTTAAAAGCAATGTGCTGGGATATCTCGAGGACTGGAAACCAAAGTCGAAGTATGTCGATCCTAGCGAAATCTTCTACTTGGATTAGTTCATCACGAATAGATGATCAACTTCTGCCATCCAGATTTGTTCACAGAGCGAGCCCGTGATCATACACACAGAACGAAGCAGGAGCAGCATACTTACATAGTACGGTGCTGCCAGGAGCCATTGTGAGTCAATGTATCCTCGACCAAGTTCAGATCGCCACCAAATTGAATGAGCATGCGAATCAGAAAGACATTGTATTGAGTAATAGAAAGTCAGTAGTCAGTACATAGAACGTATACACAGTAAAGCTATCTCGGACGAAACACAGAACCCCAACGACAACAATGTGCAGAGTCCTAACTAATTGATACACGACAAGATACCAAGAAATCATGGATGACGAGTAAGGGAATGCAGGAATGTGGCGAATAGGGGAGGTATATCGAACAACGGTCCCGCGGAAAAGATTTCCGGAAACGGGTATCATCTTGCAAGCCCAAGTCCAACCATTCACTAGAATCCAAAGGGAGTCAGCAATCATACCCATAGTTGCACGGCATTAGGAAGAACGTACAGAGAAGTACATCATTGACGCCTGGTTCTTGTGCAGGGGTCTGAAGCCTTGGCGGTAGCTCTCCAGCGTTGCCTCGTTACTGTCGACCGTGAATGAGTCCGAGAGGTTGAGCGGGCCTGAGGGATCGTAGTGGTTTCTAGCGCGAGAGCATACAATATCCGCGTCTAGAAAGGAAGATAGGTGTCAAGACCATTGGTGATCACAGCCACAAAACAACGAACTCACAGTAAACGGGGGCTGGGATCGACACCGAACGTGTCGAACGCGCATAGACGTGACACAGAGCGAACGATAAAGACTGAAGTTGATCGGCACTATAAAACACAAAGTTAATGCCTCATCGATCCAGAAAGGAAGCACAGAACACACTTGAAGTTGTTCTCATCGTGGAGAACGGAATAGTGAGCAGACCGACTTGTTCCCAACAACCCACCATGAGATTGCAAGTAAAAGTCAAACTCGGTTGGATGCGCAATCTCCTTGTCCACGACAGTACCAGCGAGACAGTTGCCGGACTTGTCTTGGTCTTGAGCCGACTGAGGGAAGAAACGAACATGGTGTCTCTTCCCGACAACGATGACGGTGATCTTGGGTTTCATGTTGACAGCCGCACAACCTGCTCGAATGCGGGGGAGTTCTAAATGGAAACATTAATATGACAACGCACACGCGAGAGATGATTGAGGGACACATACCCTGCTCGAGGACCTGAGCGAATTGACCTTCGGAAACACCATCTGGCAGGATAACAAAGATCAGCGAGATACGAGAATGGTTTAGACAATAACAAACCCCGATAGAAAATGACGCGAGCGATGGTAGGATTGGCCTTCCCCTCCTTATCTTTCTGATAGGCAACATACTTCTGAATGTTGCTCTACAAAGCGGGAACGACGAAATTTAGCAAGGGTACGAGGTCACAAACAGGGGGATCCTACCTGCACCATCTCCTGGAGATCGTCAATCATCTCCTGACGAGAAGTTTGGACTTGCGAATTGGCGATATACTTGGCGGTGTCAGAATCAACGCTCGAAACCAAAGCCGTGAAGGAAGGTCGTCCCTCGGACCCAGGCGCAGGGTGAATGACGTCGGCGCCTTTGGTGGGATGAACCCAAATCAGCTCATGATAAGGATTCAGGAGTAAAAGGACATACCCATAACAATGGTCGGGTTTCGAGGGTCGGTGAGAACAGCAACAGAGGCCGGTTCAGGAATGAGGTTGATACCACCGAGCTTAACGTTGATCTTCAGCGCAACATTTGCGTAGTACTGAGGCTTGGCGCGGAAAGCCTTGGAGGACTTCACACACTGGGTCGCGACACCCTGGAGACAGTCACCAAAGCTAAAGGAAAGATGGAGTTTTAAGCATGGGCGCGAACCGAGAATTGAGGGAGGCCGTACTGTTTCACGGCGGTGTAGATGTCGTTGCCATTCTCAGGGAGAACAACGAGGATCAGGTTTGGCCCAACCTTCTTGCCATTGAAAAACCGTTCGGATCCATGGAATACCTTGACCCCGGCTTCACGGAGTTGCTGGTGGTAGAATGGGATCAACATCAATTCTTGTCAAGGAAGAGAAGACCAAACCTGGGGAATGTTGCCTTGACCATTCGCCCAAGTAACGTACGGGTTGTTGATCTTCACCTGGATACCTAAGGCGAGCGACGCCGTTGAGCAGATGAACAACGAGAGGGTTGGGTATGCATACCAGTGCTATTGCAGCCTTCGATCAACCCTCGAACCATGTCGTTCACGGCGTTCTCCCCAAATCGCTGCTTCGTTTCATACACCACGATGAACCAGTTTAATATGGTGACGGGGTTATAGAACTTCTTATCAATCCTGTTGAAAGAACAGTAAGCGCACCGAACATATATTACAAAAGGAAATTGGCTCACATATTCCAAGCCCCGTTTCGAGGTGTCTAACAGGAGGGCGGGCATACAATCAACCATCGGACGTGTGAGAAGATGGACCAACTTACAATGGTAAGCTGCTTGGAACCTCGGCCATACTTGAGGATAGGAGGTGGCAAGATACGAGCCTGAACCTTGAGCGGTCCACCCGCGGTGTCGACGTGCATACCGAACTGGCGCACGTAATCGGATTGACCATACTGGAGAATCTGGAGGTATCGAAAGCTATCAGTACCATGAGGGGACGCTGAAAGACAAAACGTACATTGATACCGTTCGAAATGCTGCGCAGACGATCCTCGGGCCTTTTCGTGGCGAAGTCCAGAACATCTTTGGTTTTCTCCGGCGGAACCTGCTTCCGGACGATCTGGCCGGGAGGCACTTGACACATTTCAAGCGGAATCAACGCACCAGCCCCGACCTGTGTTGTAGAGCCATAAGTCAGAGATTCCAATCTGCAAACCGACGCGACACTAACCTCAACACAAAGCAGGTCCGGGTATTGCAGGGGCCTGTTGCGCTGCTTCTTGAAGTAGTCGGCGACTGTCATTGACCCGCCATCACGTAAGTTGAAGGACAACGAATTTGCGCCCGCACTGCTAAGCCTTTTCACCACACGAGCGGTATTGGCAACCTTGGGATCGCCAGAGTTGATTATGATGCGCATCCCCGCAATGAACCGGGAAAGCCTGACACGATCACGATCCGGCATTCCACGGGCAGGTGAGAGGATCTTGGGGTCACCAGGGCGCTTGAAGAACTCCAAACAAGTCTGGATCAACGACCCCGGCTTGTACATCAAGCCGGTGGAAATGTCGACGTTGATCAACATCTTGCCAATCCCAGGTCGCACCGACTGAAAGTAACCGCGCCAAACCTCCAGCCCAAGTCCAATGTCCTTTCGTTCTCTGTCAGTGAAGAACGAACGGACGTTGAAAGGGTGGTTCAGGGTAGGCTCCATCCTGATCACGACATTAAGTGCCTAGGAATGAGTTGAGTACCTGCTGTCAAGAATGGTGGCACAGATCGGCATACCGTGATAGCGGTAAGGACCACATTGTCGTGAGACTGGTCACCATTGATGAACCTCTCCAATACCCTGAACAACAGATGGGTGAACGGAAAGGTTTCGAACAAGAATGGCACATACTCAGGATTAATTTCAGCAACCTTTGTCAGTCTGACCTTGTAGACCTTTGGGGCTTTCTGTCCGGGAACTGCCTCCGACAGGCTGACTGAAAACTGTGCACGTTTGGTCACTCTCGGAAGGGAAAAGACGAAAAAGTGACATACTTCTTGGGAATATATACCATCAGGCCCAATGCTCAATGGCAGTTCTCGGGCTGCGAACATGTTCTTCCGGCCATCGTAAACAGCCGGAGGGGTAAAAACGTCCGGAGCCGCACGCGTCTGCAGCGCTGTGATGATATCCATATTGAGCCTAGCGGGCAACGTCTGCTCGCTGGGCGTAATTACTACAGGGGGCCTCCAATAAGAAAAGAACACGAAGGTCAGAGAACGAGTAACTTGCCAACTGGAAGAGAAGAAAAATCCGTTAGTTGACAGGACGATCTAGTCTGTATCCCCACTCACCATCATAGTGTCTTATGATGCTCTGAGGAATAGTCGTTACAAAACTATTCACTGCTATCGTTGTCGTTTTACCCATGGTCCCAAAGTTAGGCCTCCTTACTCCGACGGTGGTGACATGGTCTGGAGGAGATAAACATTAGTACAAAGAAGGGACAATCGATGTCGAGAACGTGTTCATCGAGTTCACAGACGTGCTCAACGATATCAATAGCAGCAAAAACGTTACATACCAGAAATAACGGGTGCTCCCTGGGCGCCGCCACCCCCGCTAAAGCCACCACGACCTCCTCCACGACCGCCGCGTCCTGAAGGAGCACCTGCCCCACCGCGGCCAGCACCACGACCACCTCCGCCACGGGAGGAACCTTGTGAGACTCGAGGAGGCATATCTGGTTATTCAGAGGCAGGAGAGAGCGAAAGAAAGAGGGAATGTGATGGTCATTGAGAGAAAAAAGAATTTAAATCGAAGAAACCCACGATGCAGGTCAAGAACAAAGGGCCTGAGCGTGATGTGACGTAACGCGACGATTCCAACAACCCGGCAGGCCTACCCTCAAGTGCCCGTAACCTTTTGAGGGAAATTAAAAAAGAGAGCACATCACCAAGTCAAGAGGCTGTCTTCTTTATCGATAAGCTCTTTTTGCAGTGAGCTTCGCGATGAATGAATTGCTTATTTCTCTTTACAGTAATATACAGAACTCTGCTTCACAAATCCCACTATCTCGCCCAGGACTCGCCGGCGCGATAGGACTACTCAGGGACTTGCTCGCAAGTTTCAAAGCTTTGGCTCTTTGGCCTTCAGCTGCAAGTCTACCCAGTCCCACTTTGACTCGACGTGAAGCTCCTTGCGTGGCTCTGTAATGACGTAGTGTTCAGTTCCTTGGAGGACCAGTGGCCGTGCGAAGATATGAAAGTACTCACGCCAATCATGGGGATCGTCGATAGTCGACGCCTGCAGGATAACGAAATCATTCCTTGGAATTTCCGTACTGGGTCGAATGAAAAGAGTGGAACCACAGTTTGAGCAAAAATGCCGGCGGAGAGTCCTTCCAGTTGCGGTATCACTGTCGTTGTAACATTTCACGAGGTCAGAGCCCCCCTTGATAGTTACGTTCTGATCAAAGGAGAAAATAGAGACTTTTCATAAGTCCCAAGCGACCAATAGATCGTTGATGGAGGAGAGGGCACCTTTTCCGGGAAGAACAGATTGAACAAAAAGGCGGATCCACTGGCCTTTTTGCAGTTGGTACAATGACAAGCAATAAAGGTAAACGGGTCCCCTTCAATCTCAAGCTTGACTCCCTTGCAGAGACAGGATCCGGCTCGTGTCGTGGTGTTCGACATGATGGTCGGTAACAAAGAGGCTTTACCGGAAAGCTCACCACAAGACCCCGGTCCCACAGCCACATATTTTCCCAGCAATTATTCAGCTTCAATCGCTAGAGAACAGCATGGTAGCCAAATGGGACTTCTCTGAGTCAATGAGAACCAAATGGGCATGTTATGTGCAATAAAATACGCGTACTACGTACAGACAGCTTTCATGAGTCTCGACGGTGAGAGAATATGTCGTTATGTTCGATGAACATGATGAACATACCACATCCTCGAGGCCGCGCGTGTAGTCTACATTCATTTGGGATTCTTCAGCGTATCGTATGAAGCAACATAGATGCTCTTTAGCGTGTCAAATGAAGGAACAGAGGTGAATACATAGACCCTACCGCTCATTGGTAGTGCAGTGATACTGGGGACCCTGACGCGACGCGACGCGTAGGACACGCGTCTCCCCCCTCTTTAAGCCGAATTATCCACAAGTAAAAAGGGGTGCTTGTTCACGGCCGAAGTGCTTCCACCAGCCATGTGCGACCTCAAAATCAGGTCAGGGGTGTGTCGCAATCGGAGTTGATGCGGAGATGACACCCCAACTTCAAAACAAGTCGCGCTCCTTCATAAAGGGGACCTTATGTGTCTTGTCATACATATGTGCAAGTCGGGTATCCCCGCAGTACATTTACAGCTTTTGGGTAACAGATCACACACAAATGCCAGCCGTCCTCCTTTGTCAATCGTGAGTTCAAAAAATCTTTGTTCGATCATCACAGCGTGCTGGAGACTGGAGTCGTGGGCATTCCGAAAAGGTGGAGACCTTGATCAAGCGTCAAGGCCGGAGGCCAGTGAAAGCAATGTGAACGTGTTCTCCCGTTTTGGACGGAAGATGGGTGACAATACAGAGAAGCGAGGATGTTCAAGGTGTTCACGTTCGGGAGCTGATTCGGAGAAATAGGACTGATGACCCGAGGTGATAAATGAGATCGATGAAGCAGCCCATCCATCCCTTTTGATATAGTAAGGAAGTTTCTGAAACGAGAGTGCACATTCTGGAGACTGGTGACCGGGAAAGGGTCGATTGAGAGCAGGCCGAGCTACAGCCTGGTAGATCTTATCTTGTTTTGATCTTATCTGGCCGCAGAACGTGGAAACCCCGCCCCGGTTGGTTGCCACAACTCCTTCGTGAATTCTCTACGGTCTCATTTAGCATCCGTATGGAGAGGAAAAGCGTCGACAGGAGCTCCCAGCAGGGTAGCGAGATGCCGAACAGTGCTGGACCCAGTACAATCGGGATTTCATCCTCCGACGTATAGCAGAAATCACCACCTAAAGCCAGCCCAAAACAAAGTCCTTGTCCGTAAGCTTGAAAGAACCAAGTATCGACGAACAAACTACCTCCTTCTTCACCAACACGCACTCGGGAGTCCACTTTTAACATCAGCAACTTTTACAACGACGTTCGCCCTCCAACTTTCATTTCATGGCCGCCTTAACGAGTATGACGACGAGAATCTCGAAAATCCGCCAGAGAGCGCGTGCGAAAATCCTGTCTGCCCAAGCACCCCTCTCGGGCAAGGGAGCAGGCGGAGGAAGGAAGTCCTCTAGAACCATGTCATTGCCGCTGTTCGTCTTGTCAGAGGCGCCGGCACCTTTCGCAGTAGCCTGTGATGCCAGCACAAGAGAGAGCGGTTCAGAGTACTCAACGGTCTTCTCAATGTTGGTGTTGTCATTCCTGTGATGGGGATCCTGTAAAGAGTCCGGCATTCATTGAGAGGCGAGGCAATATAAGAACATGTAGATGACGCACATGTTCGTCGTTACCACGACGGCGCTTCAAGGCTATCCCTCCTTCTATTCTCCGGCATTTGTAGACAACGCTATCTACGGTAGTATCGGTGAGTTCGCGGTCTACAATAACGCGGGTACCATCCAGGTGGTCATTCAAACGTAGCTCCGTGACGAACATGTACCACGCCACTCACCATCCCAGTTCGAAATTAAGGCGCTGAGATCTCCGTGTGGTTGGATGATCACGAATTATTCCAAGTCAACGCCAATATTGGTACTTCTGTGGGGCAAACTAGATTAACAGGAGGTCTAACGCTTTGTTCTGCTATCCAAGTCAGAGCGTGAATAGACGATGAAGGAGCGAACACACCCTCAGTTTCATATACCACTTCAAAACGATCCAAGTCGCGTATAAGATGGAAAACATGGTCATCGTAATCGAGATGTCGGGCAAAGACGTCAGTCGTAGCTGGATCGAAGCCTCGGAGGGTTTGATATCGGTGAATCAACCTATAACTATCGGCGGACCAGGAGTACGAGGAAATATTGCTAAAACCAAACCCAAGCTCGGTGGGAAGGCCGAGGTCCCGACAGACCGCTCCGTGTCGTAGTTCAAGGACAACGAGAAATATCTTCTGGTGTCTTCATTGAGCCGAAACCTACCTCTGAAGTCAAGCAGCTGAAGCAGCGTATGGTTTGCAACGAACTCACCTCGTCAATTCATTTCTCAATAACTTCCGTTCCACAAGGTTCTTTGTTTCGCTTTTCCAGACTTGATTCACAGCAGCGATAGAGGCATTGCTCAGAGTGTGAAAGATACCCGTCTGATGTGCCAATTCAGGCATGGCTTTGGCGTGATATCCAACTGAAAGAATCCCTCGCACGAAAATGCGGTCTATGTTCTTCATCTTGAAACCCGCTATATAGCGCACCAAGACATCTTCGTTGAGAAGGTCTGTGCTGGTAACTGGGTCCTCTAATTCGAATTTCCACCCAGAGAGACGTATATAGGGGCCCTTTGGACCGCGACGGATTTCTCCCCTTGAGATATCCACCCACAACTCAGCAATTGCACAACTCCATCTCACCTACAATAGATTCTCCAAATTGCGCAAGGTTAAAACTCTAGTCCTTACCTGCAGATCAACGAGATAGAGTCGGCCCCAGGGTCCGAGATTCCTAGTAAAGATCACGGCGGGTACAAGTTCTGAAGCAGAATTGGGATCAACTGTCCTCTGTCAGTGGCGGGTGCAAAACCACGTACCGCCTAAGAGAATCAGTTGCGGGATTTTGGACCGATTAAGCGCAAGAAGGTGGGTGTTACTCGTGCATCTACAAGGGTTCAAATCTCAACTTCTTCTCGACGAAACCATGTGATATTAAACCTACAAGTATTCTGAATGGCGCTGAAAACCGTTCTTCTACACCTGCGGCATTAATTCAGCGTTGGCCGCCCGGAAGAAGCCCAGGATGCGCTCATTCGTACCCCTGGAGCGTCCTGGCCTTGGCAGGACACGACAGTGACTATCGTTCCTTTCTCGTCCCCGGATAAGACTTCCCCTAGGAAGATCCTTTGTTCGCAACTAAGTGGAACGAGCCCTCTCGACGTATAGTCCTAAGTCGTATGTATCAAGTCTTTCACGATGGACCATTTGAAGCAAACGGATATCACTACGCTTGTATTCGCCGTACTGGAAGATGCAACAAGAGAGGTGAGCACGTAGCACAACCAAGAACCGCGACTCCACGACTCACCTGCCCATATTCCGCCTCCTCTTCCTCACTCCCCCGAATGTGCCATTAGCCGCGTCTACTGGATTACCCTATTGTCGTTCTTGACGGTGAAGCTTCCGGAACTACTATTGACGTTGTGATCCCTCCACACACATACAACCCGGAGCTCAGAGCTGCCGGGAATCGGCTGATCATTATCTGTAGAGCAGAAGGGCAAAGTTGTTTGGGACATGTCACGGTAGGCTTGATGTATGCGTGCTCATAAGTCCTGCTCTGCAGTGCACCGCAGTGACATGTTACCAATGTTCGCCGGAAATGAGCATAAAGATAGCACTCGGACTGCATGAAATCACGCGTCGGTGACTCGGAGGACCTCCGCATTCGGAATGTGGAGGACCTCCGTTCTCTTCGTTCTCGCATTCTTTGTCGAGCCTCGTCGAGTCTTTGTTGCATCATGTCAAGAGTAAAATCCATGGAATGAGCCAAGGCAAGTTCTTGAGCTTGACAATAGTAGGTTTTTGTCATTGTTGTTCGATGAGAGAGAAATCGGATGAGGCGTTGACGGGGCCTGGACCGAAGGTGATGATCTATATCTTATCTTATCAGATTGTTACACCTATTTGGCAACTCGGGCCTGCAAAAATTTTGCCGAGCTCTCATTTTCTCTCCCCAGTTCCACGACTTCCACGCGCCGTGTTCACAGCAATACCGCATCTTTCTCTTTAAAAGAGCCAACAGCGCTTCAACTTTCCTTACTCTATCTCATCGTAAACCATGTCTCCGCCAGTTGGAAAGGGAAAGGATTCCGGAACTGCTCGTGTTCTCGGTTCGGGAACGTCTGGTATGTGTTCTCCCATATGGCTCGGGAGTACGCGCTAATAAGCAATGATTGTGAACTCTAGGTATCGCCGAACTACTCGTATTCCACCCTGTGGACACCGTCGCGAAACGGTTGATGAGTAACAAGGCCAAGGTACGCCAGAGCGAAAGTCAGAATGAAAAAAGAGCTCAAGGTTATGCAGGTCTCTGTATCAACGCTCTCGAGCATCATCTTCCGGGAACATGCGACCGCATCCGCGGGCAAGAAGTTCTTCTCGTTGTTCCCTGGTCTCGGATATGCAGCAGGCTACAAGGTCGCTCAACGGGTGTATAAGTTCGGAGGGCAACCGTGGTTCAACGACCTTATCAACCAACACTACAAGAACAACTTCACGAATGCTTTCGGAGAGAGAAAAGGAAAGCTTATGATGCAAGCAACTGCTGGAAGGTACGTTGCTATCCACATCGTGTACCGAATGTGTGTTTCACTGCTGTTTGTTTTCATTTCATAGCTTAACGGGTATCGGCGAAGTTGTGAGTGAATTTTGCTGTTGCGTATCGCATAGAACAGCGCGGCTTACTGAGCTGTTTTCTTCGTGTAGGTTCTGTTACCGCTTGATGTTCTCAAGATTAAGCGGCAAGTGAACCCGGAAGCCTTCCGAGGTCGTGGAATCTTCCGGATCGTCGCTGAAGAGGGCACGTCTCTCTACCGTGGATGGGGATGGACGATGGCACGGAATGCACCTGGTAGTTTCGCAGTACGTTCAACTCTTTCTGAAGTAATCCTATACACACCCGCTGACATCCTGTTCATCTTGACAGCTTTTCGGTGCTTCTGCCTTCACGAAGGACTACGTCCTCGGAGTGAGCGACTACTCGAAAGCCACATGGACACAAAACTTCATTGCCTCCGTCGCCGGTGCCGTGGCATCTATCACCGTCGCTGCACCGCTAGACACCATCAAGACTAGGATCCAAAACGCCAACTTTGAGTCGAAGGTATCCGGTATGACGGTTGTCAAGGATTTGCTCAAGCACGAGGGACCGACAGCGTTGTTTAAGGGCTTAACACCGAAGGTACGTCGTGTGAGATTAATTTCAAGTGAACAATTGATCCTCACCTGCTGCGCATTCTAGATCATCGTCGTTGGGCCCAAGCTTGTCTTCAGTTACACCCTCGCACAATCTTTGATCCCTCTCTTCGGCAAATACGTATAAACGTGTCGCCTTACGAGTTCCTGAAAAGTACATTTGCACCATACGATCTCTCCGACTTATTTACGACCATCGCTGCTTTTCATAGACGCTACATTATCTCTGAGCTACATACTCATATACCATTACAATCTTAACATCGGGCTCTCTGTCGCGGTTCGCAATCTTGTTAGACAACCGCTGTTGTATCAGTAAAGCATCCCAATCCCTACTCAGTCTCGCTTCCGGTGCGAATCGAAGCTCTTTATTCAGATGCTCCGCTCCAGGAGATATTCGTAATCCGGGAGGACAAGCTCAGCCCGCCGTTTCATCTCCTCAGCCATCTCCTCGTCCCATTGCTCAGCCCACTTCTTGACCTCGTCCTCCAGAACAGGTGGTTTAGCAGTATCCTATGTGGAGGGAGTCAGCGAGGCTCCGACATCCCGGCAAACAACAGAAACCACTCACATTTCCCTGAATAACCCCCGTCGAAGCACAAAGCGTCCGAATAAACAATGCTTTGACCGGCGTATCGAGTTCCTGACTCTCCCAAGTATACTTTACCCCCGCCGAATCCAGCCCGACAATGCTACACAGTTTCTCCATTTGACCTTGCGGATCGTTGATGAGCTTGTCTCCATCGATGACGACGGGGAGCCTTGTGTCCTTTTCCTTAAACCAGGCTTTGTAGCAGTCATACATCTGTCGCTGCCATTTATAACTACTGTCGATTGGGAAATCGGGGTCGAAGGGGGTTGCTCCGACTTGTCCGAAGGCGCGTAAGAGAGATGGGAGCATTCGAGCGGGGTGGCGGATCAGGAGGACGGGGGCGAAGGTGACGAAGAGACGGTCGGGGAGGAGTGTTGGGTTCGGTATTGGGAGGGAAGGTTCGGATGCGGTTTCCCTTTTTGACTCTGGTAAATCCAAGCATTTATCTACGATAACTGGTCGAGCGCGAGTTCTGCGGTCGATGTCGATGTGGGGTTTGAAGCTTGCAGAGTCCATCATGTGGTATGAGTGTTCCTTGAGAACAGATATCTTTCCCTGTTCAACGGGTGAGCCTGAGGAGCGAGGGTCCGAAAGATGATCGGGAATCGTTACCTGGGCCTCTAATTCTGCGATGGCACGCTCCATTTCGTCGACCGAGTGTTGGAAGGTGACATCTACGATATACGGTACGTAGGCGGAGGCGGAGGCGGAGGCGAGAGATGAGCTTATGGGGCGAAGAAAAAGATTCCTCACTGACCCTTGAACACCTCATCGGTATTGAAGTCCTTGTAGAATTTATCCAATTGAGGTGTATCTCTGGCAATCATCTTCTCTGGTCCGAAACGGAATGCATTCTACAGATCGAAGGCTTCGATATCAGTGGGCCACAAAGAAGCCTCATCCTCACTATAAATGGATACTGCCGTTACAACGTGAGACAATATCGGACGAAAGAGTCGAGTGGGTGTACTCACCGTTTTGACTGCAACAGACGGGTGCGTTTCTATGATGCGTGCCAGGAGGTTGGACGCAGTTCGTGGATGGGTGAACAAGAAGATACGAGTTCGAGATTGGTCTTGTGAATCCATGGTGGGTAAGCTGCAATAACGAATCGCAGAAGGAGTCCTTCATACGTCTAACCCTGGGACCTGGAGAAGCAGTGCAACAACCCTCTTCATCCGAGTCGGCTTCAGGATTGAAGCTGGACCACGACTTGTCGATGCATGCCCAAGCCCAGGTAACCGGAGCTGAATGAGATTGTATGGTGCCTGTCAGTGGAAAGCGGCCAGTATCGCCATATAGAAGGGCCGCTGCGAAACGAAGTCCTCAGAAGATAGGGACGACAAGAGCACAAGGCTCATTCAGGGACCTTCGGGTTCGACGGAAGACTTGTAAAGGGCGTGTTGGCGCGAGTTTCAGAACAGGCATGAAGCCCTGAGTTTCAACTTGTAGAAGGCTAGGGTCGAGGTCGGGGAGTGTGAAAAGTGCGGTACGAAGCAAAGCAGTTAGTACTCACTGTATGTAGGGCCGGTCAACATGTTTGATGGCATCGTTATCAAAATTCCAAAGTCCCAAAGCTTAGTCCTTTACACCTCGCACACAACGAGATATCCTAGATGAACACCCGAATCTATTGAGTTCATCACTATTACACGATTGTGCAGAAATCTGCCTATAGTACCAGTCTAAAATATAAGGAATGTTTCAAAGCCACCATAGTGAACTAAGTATTTGTTGGGAGGGCTCTAAGCCTTAGCCAAGATCTCCGTGACCTTGTTGTCACGAGGGATCATCTTGATGCGGAAGGGCACTGGGGAACGACCAGAGAGACCGTCGTACTCCCTCAAGTCAATGGGCTCGCTCGGGATCGACTCGAGGTTGAAGGCCCAGATCATCCTGGCAACAACCAAGAAGATCTCACGTTCAGCGACCCACATACCGGGGCAGATACGACGACTGCAGAACCATGGATAATCAGCACCCAGGCATGTCAGGACGAATTACCGGAGACACTTACCCAACACCGAACATCCAGTGGTCACGCGCGTACGGGTCAGCAAGGTTAGCAGACTCGGAGGCGAGGGTAGAGTCGTTGATGTATCGGTCGGGGTTGAACTTGTGGGGCTCGGGGTGCCTGGCGGGGTCGTGGTGCATGGTGTAGGTGTTCAAGACGACCACGGTGTCCTTGGGAATGAACTGGCCACGATAGGTGAAGTCGGAAGAGTTGACGTGAGGGGTACCGAGCCAGAACGGGTTGTGGCAACGCTCGACTTCCTTGATAATGGCGTGGACGTAGGGCAAGTTCTTCTCATCTTCAATGGTAGGGAGACGGTCGCGGCCAACGACTCTGTCGACTTCCTCCTGAGCTTTCTTCTGGATCTCGGGGTAGGATGGGATCAAAGCGGAGAACCATTGCATGATAGACGCGGTCTGAGAGAAACGTTAGAGAGACAGTGAGGACATGAGCAAGGATAGCTTACCGTCTCAACACCACCGATCATGAAAGCGGAAACCATGATAGCCATATCGAGGTGGTCGAGCTCTTCCTCTTCCTGGACCTCAATGAGGTACTTGACCAAGCAGTCCTGAACCTTCTCGCCAGCCTTCATGCGCTTCTCGAGGTCGAGAATCATTCCACCGTAAGTCTCGACGAGGGCCTTGTGGAGCGTTTCGCCGCGCTTGATCATGTAGTTCCAGTGACCGATATTCTGGAGGACCGGCACAAAGTCGGTCAAGTTAGAGACGGGGCCAGTGCAGTTCATGAACTCTCGGGAAAGCTTAAGTGCCTTCTGAACCAGAGGATCATCGATGGTCTCGGTACGTGTACCGAAACCAACAGTCAACATGTTGTTAAGACTGCAACGTCCAGCGTGGGGTTCTAGACGTTCAGGTTAGAACGTGTGATCCATAGGAACTTCACCAGATACTTACGAGGGTTGATGGGGAGAGTGCCGTTACCACTGTGTTTCAAGAGCTCCTTCATGAGGATAGTGGCCTCATAGTCAAGAACGTGGGTGTAGCCATCGACAGCACGGGCAACGAGGGAAGTGGAAGCGAGACGACGGTGCTTCCTCCATCTGTCATTGTAGGGCTAAAGAGGGGTAAAGTCAATGATATTGAACGCAAAAGTAGAGACTAGTGCTTACGGTAGCGGTGATACCACGTCCAACGAAGATCTTCTTAGACTTCAAGAACATCTCCTTACGGGAAGAGAAGATAGCGCCGTTGGTGACCATGAGATCCTAAGGATTCGGTGTGAGCGTTACGAAATCCAACTTGACACGATTCCTACTCACCTTGACAATTTGAGGGTCAGAGATCATGACGAAGAGCTGGTTTCCGAGCCAGACTGAGTACATGGGACCGTATTGCTTAGCCCACTTGTCTAAAGTGAGTTCCGGATAACGGGTAAGGAAAGGATGGGATCCTGTACGATTGAGTTAGATCCCGTACGTAAAGAGTGCGAACGCTGAAAGTGAAGCACTCACCAACAATGGGGAGTCCAACAGGACCAGGAGGAATTCCATTTCCATAGCTATCCGTGAGCTTCCGACCAAAGACGTATTCCTTCAGGTTTTGGAAATAGACCACGAAGGTAGCAAGAGCGGATGCGAGCACAACCGTTCTCAGAGAGAGGACGAGATCGAAGAATTCTGACATGTTGTCGAGGTCGGAAGCTGTATGAAGAGTTCTGGAGCTGGATGAGGGAAGTGGGCGGGCTGCTTCGATGATCTACTCGAACCAAGCAGCAACCTTTTGTACTCATGGATCATCCAGAAAGGTAAATGACCTGAGTAGAGGGCCCGCAAATCCGAGATGGCGCGCAGGTGTCTAGACTTGAGGAACACGGAGAAAACTCAATCTCTTGTTGGACGGGAGATGTTTACGCTGGAGGATCGGAGCGTCAGTACAAGTTGCGACAGTTCATCATATCAACTATCACTCACTGAATGTCAGTTCTTTGGTACGCAAGCCGCGTTGATCTTTTCCAGTAATACGCGTTCAGTTGGTAACGTTACTCGTTGACCCCAATCCCGATGTACTGAGGGCAGTTTCTCGGGGTAAGTTGGCATTCTAGATTCGTTGATCAATAGCAGTCCCTCAAGCACCCATCAAGAATCCGATACCCTCTGTGATCAACGTTCTGAGCCTCGAACGCGATAAATGTTGAGGCAACCTTCCGCAATACCACTCTGCGCATTTCCAGACCCTCCAAAAGCCACAATGCCCCGAAAGGTCCTTGCTATTCTCAACTAGCATGGCATTGACATCCCTCAACAATTCATGCAGAACGAATGGCTAGAGCTGGTTCGCCTCGGGTCTGATAATAGCGAGCGCAAGTGGTGCGAGTTTTCCAAGCTTGTGGGTCGTGCGTGTTATGCAATGTTGAACACTTAAGCGATTCAGTGTTTTTAGTCCGACTCTAGAGTTGTGATTGAAGAACCATTGAGCCTTCCTACCCCAGCGAGACTTCAAGTTCTAAATCCTCCAGATCTGAGGTACTGAAAGCAGATACCTGTAACTACAGCTTCAGTCTTCTCGAATCCAGATTG
>JANHQD010000465.1:0-10664 GCA_024721195.1 Marasmius sp. AFHP31
CCTCGTCTTTCAGGGACTCCTCCCAGTACCTCATACCCATAATGACGCAAGGAGAAAGATTCTCGTCCAGTGTGAAGATCGTGGTAGCACAGCCACACGCCCGTTCCTACATGTTATATGGTCAGGCAAGAATATAGAATCTAGCCTAGTGCCGCAGCACGTACCAGATCTGATCGCATGAAGTGCACCGTCGACTCTCCAATGTCGATGCGAACGGTGTGAGCGTCCGACCCGCCATTACCACATCGCCTCGCTGCCTCCAAATCCTCCATCAGGTCGGACTGAATCTTCAGAGCGAGTCGAAACGCGACAGCTGCGTGCAGACTATCACAAGTAACCCAAGGAAGATCCAAGCCACGCGTAGGGTCCTCGAGCGCCAGATTGCTGGAGAATATCTCCAAGCAATTGTTGTCGATGCAATCGGGTGAGTGAGAAGGCGGCATGACTGTTCCTCATCCGGGACTGACTGGAGTTGATTTATAGCACGAGCGCGGATTGGCCCCTGTGTATCGACGTCGGAAACCAGAACAAGATCGCATTTGGAACCAAGGTATCTAAGACAGTTATCCGACGTTCCGGCTATTTCTAACCAAATCAGACTTCCTTAGCGCGATGCATTTGCTGGAATCGACAGCAAGCTTCGTGGTCCAGAGAATGGGGACCCATTCGTCCCAACGCGAGATGTACTGCTCATAATTCTCCCCCACCTCCAACCCGATCTGACCCAACTCTACTTTGAAGTCAGAAAGTCGGATGCGCCCATGCTGATCAGGGGCCAGGCCGACTTGACGGCGTGCCGCCCCGACCTGACAAGAAGAATGTCATGAGTAATAGGTGGATGGGAGCGACGGAGAGAACCCACCCCGATGCTCACAAGCACTTGTCCTGCAGCAGCCGCTGGTGCCGCTCCTTGGTTACGAGCAGCCCGGACGCTGTTCAGGACACTAGCAGGAATAACGGCTCGACGTGACTGAAGGGGGCTGGAAAAATTGGCGGTGGCCTTGCCACGCTGGTCCCTCTTCGCTAGGGCCCGGGATATCTTGGTCAGCCTACTCAACTCCAGACGCGCTTGTAGCAATCGCGCAATCGAACTGTCCCCTCGGACCAAGTCTGGGTGAGTTTGCTGGAGCGGGTGAGGCGTGAGATAGGTAACTTTGCGAGTACGAGGATCCTGACAATCGAGGTCAGTGTGTCTGTTGCCTGTCACAGAGATAATCCCTCACAATCTTGTACCACTTTCCAAAGTGGGGATCCTCTTCCTCACCATGCGGTGGAATATGGACGCTCAGCTCCTTCTTCCTATGTCCCGGCGGGACAGGTACGACCTTCATCACTGCCTTCTCCAATTCTTCCTCCACCGTAATTTTCATGCTCTGCTTTCCATCCTTCACATTTAGGCCGGCCTTGACGCACGCTGGGTAACGATCCTTGAACTTGCTGTGACGCATTGCCGGTACTGTGTTGGGATGAATGAACGTACAGTGTTTCGCTAGGGGGTGGTGATATAGTCGCGCCTCTGTGGTTTGGACGTGCGTGCGCCAAAACAGGGGTTTGTGGCGCCAACCTCGAATGGGGGAACAAGGTCAGTACCTTGAACATTCGGCAGCCCCTGCCCGCTTGGCAGACAACTATTGTTCTGGCTCTTAAGGAAGCTTGCGGCGCCGGGGACCCTGGAAACGCATCGAAGTAGGGGCGTTGAAACAGGGTAAGCTTTCTTGTGGAGCTCAATGTTTGACACGAGGATGACGAAGTCGTCTTCGAACCTATAGATGCCGCAAGCCCTGAATCGCGATGGCAACCCTGTACACTCGTAATGGACTTCAGGTCCGCAGCAGACCTCAAGCCCAACGATCTTGTAGGGCGCTGCATTCCCGGGAAACGAACGCCACGAGTACATACAGGGGCCAGGTTCTGGTTCAGGGACTCGTCTCCGATGTTGTTGGCGGGATCCTTGATGTATACGCTACGCGACCGGGAGCGTATCTGCCATTTCCCCCCCCACCACGATTGTCATTTCACGCACAACCGTCTGCTCACACTCTCCGCTTTCCCCACACCTCATGTCGAATCCACCAGAGCCACCTGCCAAACACAGAGGTGCTGAAGGCTGGTTCCCCCCAGAAGAGAGGGAATGGCTCTTTGCTCAGGCCCGAACCGATGAATTCAGGAATTCGTGTCTCGACGTGACGGACACGAACGAGGACGACTTCAAACGCGTTAGGAAGGAGTTGGGGTTGCGGTATGTCGACAAGTTCAGGGAGAAAATCGACCTTATCACAGCCAATGTTACGGCACGCGAGACCGCAGCGGAGAAGTCAGGGGTGCCAGACCCGGAGATCGCTGATTTGAAGAAGAAATATCCTTACGGGTATGCGAAGGTGATTCGTCGGCATTGTATATATACAGGCATTCGATACTAACCATCCACAGAGAATCCAACAGTTTTGGCGCAACCGCAAGGCCGAACACGTCAAAAACTCCACCACGGAACCCGGCCTGCGGAAGGAGAAGGGCAAAGCTCCTCTGCGACTCCAAGTGCCTGCCCCGCGTTCTCCTCGCAAGATATACCACGACAGCTTCCGAGGGGTGACGAGCACCGCGGTGGGGGCGAGGAGGAAGGAGGATGGCATTTCGCACCTCAAGCACGTGTCTATGCTTAACGCTGCGCTCGCTGAGGGTTACGCCAACGCGACGGATGCCGTTCGGGAGGATTGTGAACGTGTGGCCAACGAGGAACGTGAGCTGTGGATGAAGGAAGAGGGCGTGATTTACCAGTATGTCTACTTGCTTGACATCATTGCCTGAATGCTCACGCTTCTTCCCCTTTAGGGCACAAGAACACGTTCAGGAGTTCATCGGCTCTGTGGTCAGTGGTTTGGCCGGGAGTAAACGTGGTCAGGTCGGAAACATGTGGTTTCATGGCGTCGGGGCCTACCGAGATAAGGACGAGACACTCAAGTTGTTCAGGTGAGTCGGTTTGTCGTTTCATTTCCAAGCACGAACGAATATTGAGGTTATCTTCGCCCAGCGTAGATACGGCGAACGAGACCAACTCTGCCGATAACGGTGCCTTCTCCCATCAACCATTCTACCCGGAGTTCTTCAAACGGGTTCAACTATTCGCGGCGGATAGGGTACCACGTGAGTAAGGACTTGTACTGCCTGCAGTCTGCGTTCTAATTCCCGGCTTTTAGTGAACAACGTACCAGCTGAAGTGGCGACTTCAACATTGCCAACCTACGACTTCGAGGCGGTCACACCAGCTCAGCAACGGTCTCTGTTGTTGACACATATCGAAGGCCACTACACATCCACATTGCATCGAGACTTGCCCGTGCCGTGGGATGCCATTGCCGCAAGCCCCGGCGACTATCTTATTGCTCCACCAACTACGTTCCAATTTGGCGATCCCACGAAACTGCCTTACCAGGATCTTCCACCAGCAGCAAAGTACTTCTGGGAGCATCCCAGCTTCTTCAAAATTCCCTCGTTGGTGCCGAGGGAACCCGAAGAAAATGGGGAACCAGCACAGTCTACTTCGGGAGATCAAGAAGGCACCGAGGCGCCGCCTGCACCAGAACCCATTGTTTTAGGGAGGGACGAACACGCTGCTGAAGGGTCGGTTCATCCGCGAAAACGGTAGGTGACCCGATCCATGTACCGTTGTTCCCTTGCTGATGTTCCGGTCTGCCTTATGGTGTCAGTAGGAAGGGCAACCGTAACGGGAACGCCATAGACCGTCCCTCCGTCGAGGAACCGAGGTCTTCTGCACAAAGGTGAGCGTCAAGTTGGTCATGTAAGTCTAGGGTTATCATTCAGTTTTGCCAGCAGAGGGCGAGGTGCCGGTGATGAAGGAGTCGGTTTCCAGAAGCGGCCACTTCGCAGCAACACCGCGAAAGTCGGGGAAGCCCCGTAAGCACAGTTTGTTCTCCGCGTTTCAGACCTCCTCTGCTGACATTACCTGCAGAGTGAAACGCAGGACGCTCCTGGCCTCAGGTCCGAAAGCTCCTGGTCGTCCGAGCTGGGACTTGTATGCTGAAGACAAGACTCCGCCTGCCAGTGTAGCACCCCAGGGTGGGGCAACCCAAGACGAGGCTGGCGACCAGGTGCCAACTGCTGGTGACAGTGCGCCTACTCGAAAGAGGGGAAGGAAAGGCAAAAAAAACCAACCGGTTGAATAGGTGTGTCTCGTTTTGTGAGGATCAGGTTGGCGTCATGCTCACTAATTGGTTACACGCCTCGGGCACAGCTGTTTATGTCATTTGAACACGACGTTTTTTTATTCGCCATGATGCCTGTCCAATTTCCTTCGGGTCAATGCCCAGTCGACAGTCTTGCGTTCAAATGACCCGTTGAGACTGTTCATTCGAACGCCTAGTTACGACCCCGTTTAAACGCCCGTCCGAATGCTCCATTTAAACGCCCATTAGAACCCTGCATTTGAACGCCCCATTCCAACCTCATTTATACGCCGTTCAAACCCCCCATTCAAACGCCCGTTTTTTGTCCGTCGTTCGAACACCGTGTTCAAATAGCGGTTATTTATGCGCTTATTTCGTTTGGCCCCATAATAAACGCCTCTTTTAAACCCCATTGTTCGAACCCCGCATTTGAACGCCCGTTTAAATGGCCTCGTTTGAATGCCTTTTTCAACCTGGTACTGTTTCGAACGTCCGAACGCCGTATCTACTGACTGAATTGAATCCATTTGAGCAGTCCGTTCGAAGGATGTGTTTAAACGGACGTCGCATGCGAGTCACTGATTCTGGATGCAGGGATCACTAGAGGGGGGCAGGGCATTTAAATACGGAATGATCATTCCGGAGTGTTTTTATTTAAATATTTTATATTATTTCCCTGTTCTTCTCTAGACGACCCCGAGGTTTCTTTGGTTGAGGAAGGTGAGAGAAAGTCGGAGCGGGGGCTTGATTTCTTCAAATGGGGTTGCTTGGCCTAGGCAACTATATTTCGTGCTGTGGTTTTATCGGGTAATGTTCCAGGTGTTCTGAGTACTGATGACTCAGTGATAGGCGTTCAGGGGACATGACATAGCCTTTTGCAACGCTGTCTACTTAAGGACTCGAGCTTGGGCTTGAGGCTTTATTGGTGTAGCCATCGTGGTCCTCAGAAATCACTATGCGTCTGAGTCTTTGGATCTTGCTCTCCCCCGTTATCACTCTCGCAGCTCCATCGGCGGAACGCATTGCCCAGCTATTTGCTCCGCTAGCCACCGGCGATGGCAATTCCCTCGTAGAATTATTCTCTCCGAACATCACTTGGACCACTATCGGGAGTGTCGTGGGTGGGACGCGCAACTACACAGAAACTCTAGAGTTCTTTGCATCTGTAAATGATGCTATAGACGGAACATATAAAGTTGAAACAGTTTCTGTAATCTCTGAAGGCGCAGAAGGGAAGCACTCGAGTACGGAGCTGAAGGCTGCGGATGGGACGGTGGGAAAGAACGGTACGGAATCCTCTCTTGCCCTAGTACTCATGACGATTGAAAGAGTCTGATTGGTTATTGGGAAACAGGCGTGCGGTACGATCAACGCTATGTTTGGGTTTCCGAGTGGGACGGCGAGAAAATAATCTCAAACCGTGAATACCTGGACTCTGCGTTGGCGGATCGGCTATTTGGGGCGAATTAGGTCTAGATGACTGTAGGCGAATTTACGACGATTTCCTGGAGGCTGGGAAGATGGGAGGTTGAGGTCGGAGGCTTACTTCCGAGGTCTGGACGTTTTGAGTGGTGCTACCAGCCTAGAGACAGTACATTGCGCAAGCAAGCCAAGTGAGTTATCACAGAATACCTACTATGTTGTATCCTTCGTCCCAAAATTCATAACTGACGCTAATTTTCCGAACCGAGTGATATTCTCTTCAAGGATGCCAAGGTTGTGATACCTTGATCTTTACCTATGCGTCGCTATTTCAACGTCCTTCCGACTGGTTGCATCAAATTCGCACATTTTCGGGGGTGTGGTGTAACCCTCTGAAAGTTATCTAGATTTCCCTCTGTCGTATACTCCATTGCTGTAACGCAGCATATGCCCGGAACCTGTGCAGCCCTTGCCAGTGGCTCCCTTTGGGTGTCGGAGAGGTATTCAACCCAATGGTTTCCTTTGGCAGTTGGGTACTAACCCAAGGGCGTTGCCGACCTCTACTCCGGAATCCTGCCGCCATAAGGAGGTATGAAAACCCTCTTTACGATTGGGTACCGCGGGTTACGCAAGTCGGCCAAGACCCAACCGTTCTCACCGGTGGGGAGCGTTGGGCTTTAGCTTGCGTTTGACGACCTTGGGTAGGCTTAGGAGATAATGGCGCTCTTCAACCCTGTACTTGTTGGAGGTTGCCTTCATCTTATCGCGATAAACGGTGTTGCTCCTGGGTAACGGAGTCGACATGGTGAGGATGAGGATGGATGTGGGCGGGGGGACAGTGGTTGTTGGACTCGGACAGGAAGCCCTCTGTCTCACAAGCCACGGTCTACTATATGTAGTGCCGCCCATCCGGATCGATTTGAGTACGTTCACGAACGGACTTACAGAATCTGGATTGATTCTTACAAAAACGGAAGATTGAAGCGAACGCGAGGTATCACTAGCCAACCACAACTTCCCACAAGCCGGCCAGTGGCATGAATTTCCGAGTGCGAATGCGAACACCAAAAAGAAATGATCAACCGACTCCTCGTGCCTCGTCGTAGATGCAAAAGGTATACACTAGGAGTTCGGCCTCTTTATTACTTTGATCGGAGAAGTCGAATGAGTTCCGAATATCCGAGATTTGCAAAGGAAGATGAAGGTGTTTATTGGCGTATGTAGGTCCAAAGTGTGTTATAACTGATCAGAGTTCTGAGAGGCGCTTTGTACAGATTTGATTTCTCAAAGTGGCAGACGCAGACTAAGCGCTCTATTTATACTACTGTAGGCACGAGGAATAGAATGCAACTTGGCCTAAATCAAGTCTAAATATCAGGCTACGCATGGAACCACATCAATGTCGAATACTTTCAGGACGAGTGGTACGGCCGACTGCACGCAGCTCAATGCTACCAGAAGGCTCTGGTGGGGACCTGGTCTGGCACCTGGAGGCCGAAACACCGGTGCTATTTAACCCAATGCATAGGTATCCATCCTGATTCCCGCAGTGGGCCAAGCGCTTTACGCTCCCCGTATCAGGATCTGTGCCAGCTGGTATACCCGTCCTCAGCATACTAGTCAAAGAGAGTCGCTACAAAACAGGTCCAACAGCATCAAACGAATTCGTTCTCGCCACGCTGTTGTGGTCCATCTGCGTAATCTGCGATGCCTGATAAAGATGTTGCTCAAACCTCGCGGCATTTGTCATACACGCCACCCACCCGTCCTTCAACAAGGACCACACATGCCCCATATAATTCGACGGGCCTGTCTGCCCGCTCGCCCACCAGCACACTTGAGGCTGCTGCGTCAGCCAGGTGAGCATAGAGCAGTAGTGATAGAGCAGAACTAGAGCTCGTTGTCTACGCTCAACGACGAGGAAAGTGTGAAACTCCTCGCTGAACCGGGCGAACCACGAAACGGCAGCGGAAAGTTCGCTTCCTTGCCGTTGGAAGAGATACCAAGAGCCCGTTAGTGCTTCAACCGCTCCACGGTATATCTCTGAAATATCTGGGTCCTGAACTTCCTCGGGCTCTGGCCATGCGTACTCGGAAACAGGGAGGTGTATGGAGTTGAGGGACTGGGGGAAAGGGAGTTTGACGTGCTGTTGGTATTCGGGCTGGGTATAAACGTCGACTTTGAGTGGTTGGCCAGGTTTGCGACTGTAGAGACCCATGGCCGCGATCATTGGTTGTTTAACGAAGAACCGACCGCGGAAGTTACGGTAGATAGATGTGATGAGGGAGAAAATGTCCCGACCACTGGTATCAGCGTATTCGAGGACGGTGAGGCAGCCAATGAGGAGGAGGTGGATGTCAGGATCCTGGATGGATCCTATATGTTGGGCAGCGCTGCTTTTATGCATGATTGAAAGGCCATTGTAGTCAAGGTCAGCGTTGAGAGCGTGCGGACCGAACAGATGGTGCATGTGTGAAGCGGCTATAGCGAGCAATACGTGCATGAGACCAGGCTGACCGAAGGCGAGTTGGGGAATTGTATGTTGAACTCCGTGCATTGCAGAGTTTGAATGAGCAAGGGTGTACGAGGTATCTGTGCACCAATGGTGAAATAGTTTGAACGAAGACATGTCTAATGTTGAGAATGGAGGTGGTGTAGGGGATCTCCGGGCGAGCTGAAGTTCTGTTGTCTGGTGCCGTGCAATTGTTGACATCTGCTCTGGCTTGGACGACGAGTCGGAAGCGTTGTCGTTTTCTGGTGGCCTGGGGTGTTCAATGAAGACACAATCCGCTCTTCGACGTTCGCAAATACCACAGATTGGGCGCCTTTCGTCGCACTTTGTTGTTGAACGAAGAGTGAACTAAATTTCAAACGAGGAACGAGAGGAGTTGATGTACATACTTTTATGCGCCGCTTCTTACACTGGACGCATCCCATTCGAGACTTTTTGTGGGAGCGAATGACTTTCTTGATGGATGCTGGGTTTGACATGGTGGTGGGATGGTGAGAACGAATGACGCTCTAAATCAACTGCTATAAGACGGCCAAACGAAGAGTCATCAGGAAAAATCTGGACATTCCTTTTGCTCGCCCTGAGCCTTTAGGACTTGACTGACGAGGATATACTTGCTTCTCAGGGATCCATCCCAATATGGTAGGGTGCATACGGAAGCCCTCTGCAAGATACGTCAGTAATGGGCATCATCATTCAATATTGAATAATTGCACCTCATGTCAGTAAATAGATTGAGGATGTGAACTTGGTCCCTGGAGTTGAATTTGCCATTGCAACGGTGAAGAGAATCGAGCCGCACTCAGGAACTTGAGGGGGATGTGACAAAGGGGTGCTGGACGCACAAAATCGTAAGAAGTAGAGACTGTAGAGGAACTAAAATTTGAGACGGCTGGCGGGAAAGTTCCGGATACCTAGATAATCACCGGCATCTCCGAGGACCGAGGACCCCGGATAGTATCGTTTCCTCTGCTCATGATGCTCTCACACTGGTTCGATTCACCGCTCCAGCGGGTGAAGATCGATTCCAGGTATTTCACGAGGGATCACTTCTACTAGCGCATCTTCGGGTCTGCCTGCGAGCCAGCCTACCCCGAAATGAATGCGGGGACGCATTCGAGTTACGAACGGCCTAGACTCACCAAGCTAATAAACGACTTTGGACGGTTTGAAGAGCTCCTCGACTTGTGCTTCCTCCGTCTGATGAAGTTAGCAGCTTACAGAAAGCACCGTTGGGCCCGGTAAGCAGCCCGAAAGGCAAGTTCTCGTTTGCACAGTATGAACGAAGCTTGGGCGGGTTGAGGCGATCTTCACAAGGCTATGTACCTGTCTGAAGGTGGAATCTGGACGATGGTCGCGTTTAATATGTGTTCGCTGGCAAGGGGAGCACCGGATTTGAAGTGACGACATCAACACTGAACATGCTGTATCAAAGTGGCAAAGCTAAGCTCGAACTCGGCTGCGATCAGAGCAGGCTACCACTCGAATAGTAGAACTCCATAGCGGTACAACCCAGAACGATAGCACAACTAGCGGCACAGTGGGTCGGATAGCTCAGACAATTCCAGGTTCAGTGCCAGAGAACTAACATTCACAGAAGCTCTAGACCTCATAAAACATCGGGTGGGCCTGCTATTCAAAGTATGCCCGAATTAAGAAGTATTCATCTCACAAATCGTGATTTAAGGGAAATATTTGTAGTTGAATAACGGGAGTACCAAATTGGAGGTGAGATATGACTGTCTCCTGGAAGCTGTCGATTGGGGACTCATACCCACCCACAAACAATTCTCCACCGATTGGACCCCAAATGGCTCCTCGAATCACGTCAAAAACCCTCCCCCGAGATCCCAGCCTTCCTATTGGCCTTCCGGTGCTTGTCCAATATACATTATCGCCTTGTTATACATAGCCCAGCAGGCGGAGGCTGAACTGAATTTCCGAGTGCGAATGCGAACCGAGAAAAAAGTGGTGATTGGTGCCGCGGATCGGAAGAACGCGAACGGTAAGTATATCGGGGCCTATTCGGGAACTGTTGATCTTCGGTTCCCGAATATCCGAGATCTGCAGAGAGGATGGAAAGAAGGTTGTTGATGCATATGGGTCCAGGCCGCAAGGTATCGGTAGCGAAAGCTTTCATTGGGTTACGGCTGTGCCAGCCCTTTTCGGGATAACAGCGTCAAGGGCGCTCCCACTCCGGGCTTATAAAAGCCTATACACGTAACCACCCACCGATATTTCCTCAAGTGAAAGCCACTTCGCTGCATTGTCGTCAACTAAGTACGTACTACAGGATAAATCAACATACAACTTCGACTAGATTGCGGCGTGGCAAAGAGCATTGTATATGTAGTAAGTTGACTCCCTACTTACTCGCGGCCGACTACAATCCTGTTGGATAACACCGGAGGTAAGTTGTTAATAACCTAACTTGGCACTCAAACGTTGTTCCCAGCCGAGGCATGAGGCCCTGGGGCCTGAAGGCTGAGTGACAGGTGCTACAACCCGACGTTAGATTATCCTAGCTCGTCGGCTTCCCTATACATCCA
>JANHQD010000470.1:7138-34636 GCA_024721195.1 Marasmius sp. AFHP31
GGTTGAAATCGACGCTGAACCACTGAGCAGAGCGCTGGCACAGTGTCGTCAGTACGCGATCGATGTTTCTCGAGATACTACCCTCTTCGTGAGCTTGGAAGCCACTATAACTATCGAACCGAAGAGTTAAAGGAGAAGTACGTGCGCGAGTCACGAACAGTTCCGTGATCCACCGTAGGTTCTCGATTTTTGCGGGTACACCCTTTGGATCATCGCGCCCCCAAATCCTTTCAAGTTCAAATGAGACGGCCGACCACAAATTCGACGTGGAAAGTGCAATGTCTCTCCAAGAGCTGCATACCGCTGACACCAACAGGGGGGTGGGCAGAGGAAGGTGGTGTATCTTGGGGTTCGAGGAGAGTCTATTATATCCGTCACCGGAGGGGAGAGCGAATGAAAAGATGCTAGCCAAAATCTCGCTAGGCAGTTTGCGGACTGGCGGTGGGAATGCTAACCACCTTCCTTTGTCGATGGAGTGGTTCAATCGATCCCGATGGCTCTCCAACAAGCTCAAACCCGTCTTGAGCCGAGCGATTTCGCCATCTAGGCGTACGATTTCGCCATCTAGCCGTACGATGCCGCTCTGAATCGGTGGAATATGCTGGGCAACGGCGTCTTGGTCGCACAATGGGGATCTTTGGCGGAAACAGTCTTCGATGAATAGGGCGTGATCGACAGAAGTCTGAAGGAGGTCTGCCATGTATGTTTGATCCATTATTGATGATTATCGTTCTAAATAGTCATGAGTATTGATTCGACGTCGGAGTAGGCAATATTGAGATTTTGTTACCAGTTATCTGAAGATCCTCGTAGATGCTCGGTCTTGGGCCGCTTGGAACTTGGTGCTGGTTGGTGGTCTCAGTCCAAGACGCGGCAGGCGCGGCAGGTTGAAGTAATTCTCCCACAACCCCTGAATGTACAAGTTTAACACGACTGATCATGCACAACGTGGAACTAATAGGCTCTCGAGTATGGGTCAAAGGCATGTAGGATCATAAGCGGTTGTGATTTCGAGATATACCGTTGGAATGACTGCCCAAAGCCGCCGTTTTTTTACTGCCTTGTTGTCGAAATAGAGCTCAGAAAAATTTGGGAACCGAAAAGATTTCGTCATCATGCACCAGAATATCAACTTGCCCACGAACCACCATCATTTGTAACCTCAACGATTTTTGCAGTCACCCTCAGAATAAACACTTGCGGCCTTTTGCTATCTATAATACCTCGACTTGATGGATGGTTTGAACCTGAGAGGGATGGGATCAAGGACAGGCGAGGCCAGGCAAGATGACAGCGGATTACGGTGCGCCGATGAGTTCATCTTGCCTTCGAGATTCTTGACTGACAGCCCATCTATCATCGTTCTTACAGCTGATGCAGCCTGGAAACTATAAAGTTCCATTTGATTTCGTCTCCTACTCTCAGACTCCCCATCATGACCATGTCCTCAACCAGCTCATCGTGGATATCGGCGTTCCAGGCCAGCGTACGAATATAGGAAGATCAGCCCACCTCGTCCAAAAATGGTTCTATCGAAACACAGGCGCCGACCTACGACGGTCAAATCTTTTTGTTTATTTTTCTAGTCTGTGGTCTGGAGAAAACCAATGGTGACGATACCCCGATTCTTTTCGACAATATCGACGCGACTATTCAAGGCAGTCAGGGCCGGATTCCCATCGCGGCCGGGGATTCGTTCACTCTCGAACGCGCGACTTGGCAGAATCGTGGAACCAACCGTATGATGCTCATGCATGACGATACGGTCGCGCTCAAGTTCGTTAGGCGGAGACAGTCTGCTAACATGAACTGGAAGCACATCCTCTTGGAGATCCGGGCCCTCCTTCATTCACCTATTCGTTACCACCCTAACATCGTACGGATGATTGGGATGAGCTGGGGTGCTGCAAACGATTCCGGTTCTAGTTCTCGAATATGCAGACCTCGGGACGCTCGAACATCTCCAGTTAAATGAGCGCCTTCCTTTCCGCGTGAAGAAGAAGTTGTGCTGGGACGTATCAAACGGGCTGTCTATCCTCCATGCGTGGGGGGTGGTGCACGGTGACTTGAAGCACGAGAACGTGCTCATCTTCAAAAACAAGGGAGACGACCCCGATATCCCATACCTGGCCAAACTTGCGGATTTTGGAGGATCGGTGATGGATTTGGAGAAGGAAGGAACTACCCTCCATATGGGAACACCGCCGTATGATGCTCCCGAAGCTTGGACAAAGCTGGATGGCGAGGGCATCAAGTTGACGGACGTGTCTTCCCTTGGACTCCTGTTCTGGAGGACCCTCATCGGTGGAGCTTCACCGTTTTCTCAAACAGGTGATTCAGAACCGCGCGAACTGAACCAATCACAAGTCGACAATCTCAAACAATCACCATCACTCCTTCAACTCGCGAAGAAAAGCGTCAGGGCCTGTCTCGACGTAGATGCTAGTGCCCTTGAGCTTGCGGATTTCGTGTTGGAGAACACCATTCAGCTGGCACCACATGCTCGGAGTTTGGTCAACGCTATTGCGGGCTTGCAAGCGAATAGGTCAGATGTTTTACTCTTGCGAACAGACCCCCAATGCTCATACACGAACGCAGTTTTTCGGAGATTTCAGAGCTGAAAGCAAAAGCGGCAGGAGCAAACGAACTATATGAACAGCAGTATGCAAGGTTCAAGCCGGTATGTGTCGTCTTTTCAACGCTGTGGCGCGGCTCTGACGGCTTGTTATCTGCAAGGGAGAACATGGTCTAACCCCGGACTCCTTAGGACTTTTCGCTGCGAGGTACGCACCAGGCGGTACATATGACTTTCAAGAGGCCGGGTGAGCCCACTAAACCACTATGTTAGTATTTGCTGAGTATTGATCTTGTTTTCGAGTCTATAGTCCTGGTTATAGGCCAGTTCTCTATGCGCCTGACCCAGGAGAGGTAGGATCACGGTTCATGCATAAGCTTTTCTCAGCTTAATCTCTGCGATTTAGATCATCTTCAACCCACAACGTCTAAGGAATACCCTCAATCGGTCTATCCAGAGGGATATTTTCCTCGATCTCATCGCCGCCGCCGATGCCCGACCGGACCAACACACTACCCAGATATCCCGGGTCCTCGCTTGCTTTTTCCTCTTTCAATGTTATTGTCACGAGTTTGGGACGACCTTCGACGCTGAAAAGGCATGCCGTTGGCTGAAGGAAGCTGCGCTGTCGGAAGACGAGTGCCAGGAGAACTACCTCGCTCAGGCATGGTGCTGGCGTGTACACACGGCACTCGGGGTTTTGCTAGACGTGGAGGATTCGATCCTACGAGACTGGATCCACATGGCGATCGTTCGTGGACACCGAAGGTGCATCGAAGAAGCGAGGATCATCGCAGAGTCGATATCTGACCTGGAGGAGCGAAGCGTTTGGGGTGACGACCTACCTATGCGGGTATACTTGCTCAACACGCTCTCGGGTGGCATTGGGATGCCCTACTACGCGCCACGCAATATGATCTCAGCAATCTGGAGGCCTTGGACCGCGATATCCAGGAAGAATTCCAGCTTCGGGGGATCTCGTCCATGGACGATATCTACGTGAACGAACGTGGGGATGGCCTTCTCCATTATGCCGCTGCGATGGGCAACTACACCGCTCTTCGGCATCTAGTCATAACATATCAACCGAACATCGACCTCCCAGGCCAAGCTAGACAGGAAACACCTCTCCTCACCGCCTGTCGTGGCGGTCATGTCATTCCTACGCTATGGCTGATAGACCAGGGGGCGAATCCAGATGGTGATAAGGATGCCGAGGAGACGCCTTTCGATTGGCTCTGCGCGTTCTCGGACCAGTTTATCCCAGGTATCGCTGATCGGCTCATACGGGCTGGAGCGAAAGGGCATCGACGAACACACCGTTTACGTTCGGTGCCTGCTCGGGCCGATTTCGAGGAATTCTTTCTCCTCCCTGTTTCGCCACTATCGAGGGCGGTGATGATGGAAAGCTTACCTGCCGTTCAGGCGTTACTAGCCCTGGGTGCTGATCCACTCGACGGATATGACGATCGGTCGTCTGTATGCCCTATAGTAGTGGCGGCTGCTCTTACCCTACCAACGATCCTCGAGGCCTTGTTGGCATATCTCCCTCCCGTGTCCATCTTCAATGAGCTCGAGATGCTCGAGGTTGTTCTCGATTTGAAGGCGACCGTGCACGATCCGATGACCACACAGAGCCGCCTTACACGCTGTGGAGTAGAGTACAAATCTGCCATGACATCCACCCTTCGAATTCTCCACGACCGACGTCGAGCCTTCCCTGGCTCTGGCTCACCGACTTCGGCTGTTCAAGCCATTACCCGCCTCGTCAAGCTCGGAAGGGAAGATATCGTACGATCCCTCCTCGAGCTTGGCCATTCTATTCGTGGACATCCGGAGCCCATCGTAGAGGCTGTGAGATTGAACCACGAATCTCTGTGTCACCTCCTCATCGAGTACGGCGCAGACGTGGCGACTACCATCCCTGGTTCAGCGGGGAGGTCAATCTTCTCCAAATCGCTGCAGAAGGCCGGCATGACTCTCGCCCTGGGCTGGCTATCGCAGAATACCTCATCGCACATGGCCTACCAGTGAACCCTCCAGTAGAAGACGGAAGTGGATCTGCCTTTGCGTTCGCAGTCTTGAAGCAGGATTTCGATCTCGCGGATCTCTTGCTCGAGCATGGGGCGAACACGGATTTTCATCATTTTACGGATGCAAAGCGGGTGTTCTACACGGTACTCGGGGAATTAGCTCAGAGGCCCGACCCTTAGGAACGTTGAGTCGTTAAAGTACCTTCTCAACGTTGACGACGAAGGAAACTCACTTGCGGGAACGAGTCAGTCGCGGGCTCGTGGGGATGAGCTGCCGAGTTTCATGGTGCGACAGGATTGGACGGCGTTGCATTGCATATCGAAGTACATTGCTAGGACGGATTCGGAGAAACAAGCCATTGCGAAGATGGTCCGATTGATGCTCTCGGTGGATGTGTACCGCGAATACATCTACTACGCACATCCTACCACTGGTACGGCGTTGTTGTTTGCGACTTTGGCGGCGAACTTGGAAGTGGTATCTGAGCTTTTAGAAAGAGGAGCGGACATCAACATCGGGCATCAGGGTCTTACGCCATCCCTTGCTATACGAACGATATTCCAGCGTTTTCCCGAGATCTTGGGAGAGGACGTGAAGGTGGTTTATGGCGAGGACAAGGTTTCGCAGCAGATGGTGTGGCGGCGTTACGATCTAACTGCGTTGTTATTACAAAATATAGTTTAACGGTACAAGGTAGTTCCAAGGTGCAGCATAACAGACTAACAGACAACCCATTATCTAGACAGACGGCCGCGGTGACAAACCATCCATAGAAATCTCGCATCGTCGGTCTTGACAGTCTCAACATTCACACGGATGTGGCTAGAACGCTAGCGTATCCCTTCCCTTTGTCCGCATCCGTTTTGCTACTGATCCCAAAGTGGCTGTGAGTAAACAAACCATAACATCGTATCTATCGTTGACCACGATGCCCGAACGATGCCTTGTTGCTCTCACTGGTAGTGTTCTGTTCCAGTCATCTTTGCCTCCAAGTAACCTGTAGACACGCGAACATTAAAAGGCACCTCCCAATCTAAAATATCTCGTGTGAGCCACAATCAGACCTGTAGGCTTGGGGGCTTCAACATTCAGCAGTCGGTGAGTCCAACGCTCACCTCGATTCCGAGATAGGCATTGCCAATCAGTACGACTTGATGACAGAACCTCGTCGTGTAAATTGCCTGGGTTGTGCTGCTCTCTGGAGGCCTTGGCTTAGCGCGGACTCGGTGACACAACAACGGTTCCAGTTCGGAGAAATCATCTACCCTCGTTTTACATAATCACCCAATCTTTTAACGACCCCCACAGACAATGTCAAAGAACTCCCGATCTGTTCCTCTGGCATCTGCAAACTCTCGAAACAAAGCTTCGTGACCCAACCTGGATGGAGATCCTTATGGTCGATGTCAATGAGAAAGGCCCCACAAAACAGCATGCTTCAACAACTATTAGGGCTATTGAATATGGCGTTACGTTCATCGGATCCGCTCTCGAACTTTCTTCAAGGTGCACTCGGCGTGCGAGTGTGCTCACTCGATTTGTCTATCGGTACGTCCATCTGTCAATGAAGAGACTACCATGATGTTCGTTGTTGATCAGAAGAAACTTTTTAGTGATGGGGATTGACAGCGCATACCGCTTTTAATCTATTTATATGAGGAGTTTGTGGTGCGTCCTCGTAGTCCTCCTTTTTGCTCACCTGGACGATGACCGACAGTGCTGCAGCCGCTGCCCTGTTCCAAAAAATTACCATTGCTATTCAGCACCAAAAAATAGTCTCGGTGCGTCTTTCTCCGGCCTCTATTACACCCTTTGACTCAGGTTTCGTTTAGTATATCGACGGTTCGTCCAAGGTTACTCGCGGCTTTCACTGCCCTAAACAGAACACAGTTGTCAGCTCAACAATCCTCGTCTATGACGTCTTACTCAATCTGGATGTGGAAATACAACATGTGTGGAGGAAGAAGTGGACTTTCATAACTGTCATCTATTTGTTACAACGATACCTCCCGTTCTTCGACACAACAGGGCTGGTGCTTCACCGTAAGTATCCAGCGGATCCTTATGCCCTTTCGATCCCTCACACTTTCCTTTAGATCAGCTCGGGGAGAAACTCACTACCAAGTACTGCGAGCTGAACTATCATATCAACGGATGTACGTTCCGATGATACTATTAACAAATTGGTCCCGCTCACATCTCTCAACCAGGGTGTTTCATCATTGGTATCGTGCTGTCGGAAAGTACGTCTCTCGTTGTCGAAGCGATCGAGTCCGTATTCAACGTCATTCAGTACTTCTTACACTCCGCCTCTGGGCCGTTTGGAAGAGGAGCATTCCAGTGGCGATCGGCCTCGTTACCTTCTTCCTCGGATGTTGGATTCCTTGCTACATTCTCTTCAACACATTCCTGAATTCGGCTAAATGTGGGTCTGGGCGCTTTTGATGACTGCGAGGATTCTGATGATATGTACCAGTTGCAAACCCTCCATTACCTCATTTCCGAGGGTGCTTTATCTCGGGCGGCAGCCACATACTATACTTGTGTTGGGTCCTAATGATGGCGTACGACAGCGGTAAGTCACGTCTGCGCCCTGGCGCTCTGGGCCCGGTACACGCTAATCCACGATTATAGGTACGCTCATCATGATTCTCATACCTGGAGTAGCAGCTTGTAGGTGTTCTTTTTCTGTACGAGCAGTTGGCAAAATGTCTTGACCTTTTGCGTAGTTCGGCTGGGTGGAAGCTCCGAGCTCGTGAAAGCCGTATACCGGGATGGTGGGTATTGGTTGAACTTGGCAAAGCCGAAGAGCTGTTTAATTGATCTCAATCCTGAACAGGTGTTATCTACTATGTCTACCTATTCCGTGAGTACTCTGGCCCTATGAGTATTGGGCTTGGAGCGACTGGTTAACTGTTCTTTGCAATCTCATCTAGTGGTTTCTATGGTCAACGTGATCATTATCCTTACACTCCCGGTAAGTACCAGATACAGTCGACATTGCGATAATCCTGCTGATGAACCTTTTATCCTAGCCCGACCTCGTTCACCTCCTCTCGTCGTACGTATCGATGTCTCTGGGCGAGATACCGTATACTGATTATTTCTAGCTTCGAACGTGTCCTCCACTCCATCCTCGTGAGTCGTGCAGTGCTTCACATACGACGGCTAGCATCCCTGGACCCTATAGGTCATTCTGTCGATACCCAAGCTCAAATATCGTTCTCCACTCTTCGTACGTCTCGATAAAAGGGAACAGTCAACGCGAGTCAGTCCTCGAGTTGGGATCGACGAACTGTCGTACCTCCTGTTTCGCAATCTTATAGATTGCGTTGTATTGCGTTTTTGTATTTATAGTGTTATCTTGGAGGCGACGCGAGCCTCTTCCTTGCAGCCAACTGCACATCGGAGCATTCGCAGGTTGATTTTGAGCGACGTTGGTCTTCACGTTGGATAACCCCAGTTGTAGCAATTATTTCCATCCAAATGCTAGCGGTCTTGAGATCTGTGTCGAGAAGCAGACAAAGGTCTGTCACAGGTCCAGATATGCTTTTTGATCGCGACCACGACGACCCTTCTAACCCTCCTTTTTGTCGGAATCCTGTCCCTGTTTTGAACGTCCGCTCGATAGGTGGCCCCAACCTGTACTCCTATCGAGTGATGCTGGAAGCAAAATAATTTTGGACCAAGAATTTACGTGGTCCTACCCTCAAAAGATATATGTGATGGATAGTACACGGTATGCCAACTGTTGACGGTACGTGGCATCGTCGGTGTTGCGCTTTACTTCGACTGTGATCATCTTTTGCCCTGAATCTCAGGAACGTGCGCTACCTCGGGAGCACTTTTGGTTTTACCACATAAGGCTCTCCCTCCCGAAGTAGCATCACCCCACCATCTTAGAGCCCAATGGCCAACATCTCTACCGTCACTACCGCGTTGGAGCACCAAAAGATAGTTTCGGTGAGTCCGGGTGTTCCGACAAACATCGGGAATATGGTTACCAACTAATATCGTCTTAGTATATGAACGGTTAGTTGGACCCAGTACAGTACATCGGAGCTTGGGGTCAATACGTTCCTGCAGTTGCCACCTCAGCATTACTCGTTTACGATGTCGCTCTCAATTTCGACTCGGAGATACGGCATATCTGGAGGAAGCAGTGGTCCGTCGTCACGGTCCTATACATGATACAGCGATACCTCCCCTTCTTTGATACCGTAGGAGCACTGCTCTATCGTAAGTCTATCGCTCTTGAGCCTTCCGCTACCCACTCCGATCGCTGTTTCTTTTTGTGCTATCCAGACCATTTCGGGGAAAACCTGGACCCACATGATTGCGACATTGATAACCGGATTATCGGATGTAAGTTAATTATGCCTTTGCGTTCGTACGCTCCTGGTACACTATCCAAAAAATTCTATTGCAGGGTCATTCATCTCCGGACTCGTCCTTTCCGAAGGTGTGCAATACTTGCCAGTCACTTTGACCACCACTTCGACCTAAACTCCAGCTCCGAATCAAACGTGCAGGACTCCTAACGCTCCGCATCTGGGCCGTGTGGAAAACAAGCATTCCAGTAGGTATCGGGCTCCTCGTCTTCTCACTGGGAGTATGGGCAACATGTTTTGTTTTGGTTTATCACTCTTTGAATGCAACTCGATGTAAGCTTCTTCTTCACTGTCGAGGATCCTTTAACGCGATGAACCATTAGTTGATAAACTCCCGGTATCCCATTTTCGAGGGTGTTTCATCTCTGGCGGTAGCCACATAATTTTCTTGTGCTGGGTGTTAATGATGGTCTACGATACTGGTAAGGTCGCGAGTCGTTCGCCGGGGGCGGGACATGGTCGATGCTGATATTGAATGCTGGTGTTAGTGATGCTAATTATGATTCTGATTCCTGGGTTCTCGATCTGTAAGAAATCTATGATTGGGACCGTGGTGTCACCGTGACTGACCTCATCTTGTAGTTCGGATGGGCGGGATGTCCAGACTCATGAGAGCCATTTATGAAGATGGTAAGTTTCCTTACTGGGCACCATTGCGTATCCAACCCACTAAGTTCCATAGGCGTCATCTACTACGGTTTCGTTTTTTGTGCGTACACTCACCGGGCTAGTCCTTACGCACGGTCTAACGTCTCACATGCATATTCAGTGATATCATTGGTCAATGTGGTGGTGATCCTTACTCTCCCTGTGAGTCCAAGTCCGCCTTGTTGTGACAGAGCTTCAGTGATCCCGCTCAGCCCTGACCACTGTCCGCCTCTTGGCTTGATTAGCACGATCTAGTCAACCTGCTCAACGGGTGCGTACCAAGGACATCAATACCATACTACCGGACATCATTTGACGTCCAAACTGCTTGTTACCATATAGTTTCGAGCGTGTAATGCACTCGATCCTCACCAGTCATGCAATTCTTCACATACGAATAGGGCTGGAATCCAACGTGCATTCCCACCACCTTCACGAACTTACCAGTGCGTGGGATGGATCCGTCGAGTTTGCGTCGCCAGAAATTCGTTCTGTCAGAGGTATTCAGGCGAGATGATTTTGTTGTTGGTTCAACTTGATTACGGCCTTCCATTATGATACGGCGCCTTCAATGGCGGTCGCGATACGGTTAGCGCTTTTCGGTTTTGTCGGTATATATGTATCAAGGGTCACTTCTCAGTGAACAGAATTCTTTTTGCACTTCAGTCACAATCCATTGATTCCAACCGCCGATAGCGGCATCGATCACAAGATGAATATAAAATCAAGCTGGTATGAGAGGTATGATCTGAGGTTCGGGGCATGCCGGGCCATCACTTCCGTGCTTTGATCATGTCCACGACATCCCTCCTCGAAATCGCTTCTCTCACCCACCAATGCCAATATCATCATTCAGCGACTGCCTTTTGTCCAAGTCTTGCCTCTTTCCCATTCGGAGTGAACTCACAACCTCGACTTGCATCCCCACCCAAGCCTACGTGTGCATGACTCAAGAATGTATCATCACCTAGGGCTATAATTGCGTAGACCGCACTGGTTTGAGCTCACTATTGAAGTAAAGGCCCTCTTGAGATACCCGATATCGACGTGAACTTTTATTGACGGTGCGTAAATTAGTTGATGTTGATATTCGTTCGGGATTTGATCATCGTTCGACCATCTCTCCTCGACTCGCACTGCCAATGATGCAGCTGAAAAGGCAGCGCTGTGATTTCTGTCACAAAAAGCGATTCATACCTCTGCGTCACCTCAGCATCTCGAAGTCAGATCAACAGATGAAGATCCAAGCTGGTACGAGAGGTGTAGGAGAGGATATGCGGTATCACTTGATGTTCGGGAGGGGATTCAGCTGTGGAGTATGCCGCATATTCCGTGCTTTGCCTGAGACCACGATGCCTTCACAATCCTTCCTCCGTCAGTCGTGCAGTGTACTCCCGCTATCATTCGTCAGAGTCCCGTTCCTCTTTCACCGCCTGCTTAGCACGTATAAGCTGCCTCCCCGCCGAGTTATGCATGAATCAAGGTATCTAGAATCAAGGTTAGATTTTGCATGGCTCCCGCTCCCGTAAGGACTGATACAGAATATCAGAACAACTCATGTAGGTGAAATTCTTCTCACAATTGGAATCATCGTGTGATCATCTCAAGCACCCTCGGAAGGTGGTGCTGTTGTTTCTGCTATATATATGCGTTCGTACTCATCACCCTAGCACCTGGGAGGCCCAATGATCGAAATCTCTACCGCGCTCGAGCACCAGAAGGTAGTTTCCGTGAGTCCAAGTACGACAGAAGCTTTGGCCGCCGACTAATCTTGCCTCAGTATATGGCCGGTTAGTTTGACCCTGACACCAGTATCGTGACTTTGCTTCAATATGTCCTCGCAGTTGTCAGCACGGTGTTACTCGTTTATGATGTTGCTCTCAACTTCGACTCGGAGTTGCGGCACATCTGGAGGAAGCAATGGTCCATAGTCACGGTCCTCTACCTCATACAACGATACCTCCCCTTTACCATGGGCTTAGCACTCCATCGTATGTTCATCACTCTGGCCTACCGCCTTGTTCACTGTGTGGTCTTCACTAACCTTCTCGATCAGACCATTTCGCAGAAAATTTAAGCCCGCAATATTGCGACCTTAATTACCGTATTAGTGGATGTAGGTGCATCGGTACCTCTGCATTCGTACGAGCTTTTGATGTCATGTGCATAAAACTTCCGCTCTAGGGTCCTTCATCGCTGGACTTGTTCTTTCTGAAGGCGCGTTATGCTCGACGATGGTTTCACCGCGGGACGCCAGAGCTCAATCACTCCCTGAAACATAGTACTCCTCACACTTCGTATCTGGGCTGTGTGGAAAAGACGCACATCAATAGGAGTCGTTCTTGTCGCCTTCTTTTTGGCAATATGGGTGCCAAGTTTTGTGTTCCTTTACCGATTTTTGAATGCGGCTCAATGTAAGCCTTTGCTCTACTAGCGTCAGGGGATCCCTCGATTTATCATTTGATGCTTTATCAGTTGGCAGGCTACAGATATCCCATTTTCGAGGATGTTTTATCTCTGGTGGGAGTGACATCCTTTACCTGTGCTGGGTGTTAATGATGATCTATGACACTGGTAAGCTCGTCGGTCGTAGCCTATAGGACATGTTCGATCTTAAAGACTGGTGATAGCGATGTTCATCATGATCCTGATCCCCGGGGTCTCTGTCTGTAGGTCACATATTCACTGTGATGCCGCTGTGACCAATTCGCCCTCTAGTCCGGATGGGTGGGAGGTCCAGACTCGTAAAGGCCATTCATGAAGACGGTCAGTGACTTGACTGGGCACCATCTCGAATCTAATGTGTTGCTCCTAATAGGTGTTATCTACTATGGATTTATTTTTCGTGCGTATTCCCACTGAGCCAGGCAGAACGCTACTAACGGCCCAAATTTAGTGATCACCTTGGTCAACGTCGTTGTGATTTTAACTCTTCCTGTGGGTCTAAATCCTGGTTGTATCAGGGCCGCTCGAATGTTTCCCGCTGACCCTCCTTCTTGTCGTACAAATCTCAAAAAGCGCGACATGGTTCACCTCTTTTCTGCGTGCGTACTGGAGGCATCGATTCTGGGTCACCGATCACTACCTGACGTCAGTGCCAACAGGTTTGAGCGGGTGATGCACGCAATCCTCACTAGCCATGTAATCCTCCACATACGACAAGTAGCATCGCAGCCTGACGTACATTCCCACCAATTCGGCGAATCCGGCGTATGGGACGGATCCTTTTTTACCGTTGATTGACCTTGGGCTGTAGTGACGATATCAAATACCCTAGTGGTCGAGATGCATGTGGGCCGAACTTACTACACCAGCGAAACCATGGGGATCTGATCATCCCCTGACCTCGTCTATCAGCGAGGGATAGACTGTGCATAGCTGAACAAAGGCTGTGAAGTGAGAATAAGAATGGCGAGACATCGTCAAATAGGGATCACATACCATCAGTATGGATATGGTCTGATCATAACGTGGTGAGGTGTTGAAGGAGTGTCGAAAGAATGAGCGAGTCTGATGAGATGACGACCAGCAGCTGATGAGATAAGATCGAATTGACATAATCTTATCATGTCACGATCAGCCGCTGGTCAGAGCACCCCCAGACTGAGTCGCGTGCGTCAGAACACATCAGAATGGGCTTGTCAGACTGACAACTGGTCATCTGCTGACCGTAAGCTTATTATGGAATGTTAGAATAATACTTATTGTCGGTTTCCGGCATGCTCATGGCCTCAGGCCTCAGATCCAGACTTGAGCTCGAGCGCTTGAGCTGCAGACCCGGTCTAACCCTAGCCCTAGCCCGAGCGCTTGCGCTGAATTGTGTCGGAGTTTCAACCACTTTCTCTGACGCTCACCACGCGTGCCCATGTTTCCATGTTGACACATAACCACCACCACTTTCAGCCCAAAGCACCTCTGCCTAAAGATACAATTACTCGAACATCTGCCGGCTTCGATATTCTTCTATGGTTCACGGAGATAACAAGGACAATGTTTTTACAGCGTGTTTGTTACTAGAAGTTAGGAAAGGGTAGAAAGGGTCATCTAGACACCTCAGGTGCGTGTGCCCAGTTTCTTATTGTGTTCTGAGCTACTCTGACTGGCTTATAGCTGAGAGGGCGAAGAACAGAACCCTGAATCTACGAGGCGGCCATCGCGTTGCGAAATCACGACTCTCCACCGACTCAACAACCCCATCCAACTCAACAACCTCGATGACCTGACAACCTCATCCGACTTGAATCAATACGTCATCAACGCCATCATCAATGCAAACGCAAGACGCGTAATCGGTCTCTGCAGCCACCGCATGGACCACTTGGCCGCGTATATAAACCCTGCACCACTCGACAACATCCCATCCTTTCTTTCTCCCCTCCCCCCACCATCTCCCTCACACTCTCTCCTGTCCATCTCGAAAAGGCCTCCCTATGAAATAGTGATAATTAGCAGTAATTAGAATGAAAGACTGTCAGCTGCACAAAAATGTTAATTGGTGGTAACTGTGGTGAAATATCACGAATTCTTTACTTCCTCCAGGGTATCGCGCGACAGGATTTACAAGGAAATAACGTTAATTATCATCCCGAGCTATTACCTCATGGCCATTCGTTCGGTGCGAGCAAAAAGATTATGAGATTAAAACGTGAAAGTAGCGTATCAAAAAGCAAAGAGATGAACAAAGTAAGGGAATTGCGACAACTTATTGGGCCTCCTCTGCATCCGACCCCTCCTGTGCTTCATCAACCTCTGCTTCTGCAATCTCCTCTGCTTCTACAACCCCCTCTGCTTCTGCCACCTCCTTCCCGTCCTCGAGAGATGCTGCGACACTTTCGGATTGACCTTCTGGCACGTCACATTCCTCAACGTCGAAATTGTAGATAGGTTTTGCCTTGGGTACCTTATCCTTCTTACCTTTGGTAAGGATCCACCCGCTATCGGAAAGTTGAATCGACAGGTGAATGGATAGAATGGAGGATAACACACCGGACATGTGCATACAGCTCTGCCATGATCTCATGGAACTTGTTTGGGTGGCGAATCGAGAGCTCAGTGAGAGTTTCAACATGATGGGTGTAATAAGGATGAAATGTCTCCTCCGTGAACTGTGGAGAGACAACAACACCATCATCTTTCTCCTTGAGGACACCATGTACCTGCCGAAGAGATGGTCATCACTTAGTTCTGTCGCTAAGCTGGAAATTGAATGATGACTTACTGCCGCTGCGCTTGCCGCCACAAGAGGGATACTCAGTTCACCACCCGAGCATAGTTTCCCATATTCGTCGATCGCCAGCTTCTTGAACCGTCGCTCGAACTTCACGGCAATTTTCCCATTCCCCTTTTCCTCCATGAGCCACATACAAAGATGGTTCTTGATGGCTGGATGTTTATAGGGCGCGGCAAGGTCAAGAGTCCCATCCTGTGAACACCAAACATGAGAAATAGGTCAGAAGGATGGAATAGAGGCAGTGGTATAGCACTCGCCGGAAGCCTGCCAAAGATGAATGAATCATTACTCAATTCTGCCTTCAACCCGGACGTCTTTCCATGCTCCAAACCATAGTTCAAGTCAACGACTATGTTGGCATTTGTCTTGGACCTCGAACGGAACTGGATGAAGCGGGTTGTTGCCTACAACGACTGGATGAGCATTGGGTTCAGAACATGAGAGGCACTCACCAATGATGAGAGACTCTGCAAGAAGCGCCCGTCCTTCTCAAACCTCTCCCATATCTCCTTCGCTTCCCTCCGGGTCCGTTTGCTTGCCCCTTCCTGCTTGCTAATGATATCGCACGCACGGAGAAAGAAGTTTTGCGAGAAAGGCCCAGGCTTTGAATATTGCGGATAGATTGTCTTGAAGGCGGCAAAGTCGAGTAAGAGGAAGGTTGTGCACTCTATGATCCTTTGGAGAGTCTCGGGCTGGGAAGTAAGGTTGTAATTCCCCTTCGAGGTGGCAATAGCAGTGGCCGCGGAACTCCACGTCTTCGGTTCTTCATCAGACTCAGTATCTTCAGCGGTCCCTTTGATGATTGGTTGCTTAAGGGAAGCAGTTAACAAACGCTTTGGTGCGAGCCGACCAGTTGAACATACCTCCTTTCTATGTGCTTCCATGCGCTTCGAAGACTTTGTGGATGTCGACTGAAAATGATCCATCAGTAACTGAGAGCTCCGCAATCAGAAGGTTTACCGGAGGCTCGCGTTCAGTTGATACCTATTCAAGAGTTGTTGAGACATGAGAATGTTTAATCCTGCGGGAGGAACATAATCCTACCCTTCGTGACGTTTGAGGCACTTTCGAGTTCCGCAACTGGGCAGCCGGAAGGGATGCAGAGGATTTGGTGATGACCATATTCTTCTGTCGAGGCTTGGAGTTATCTCGCCGCGATGACAATACCGTGTCATATTCGCGGATCCTTTGGCCACCCTTGCCACCTAACTTCTTGAGTGCAGATGCCATTGGCGGTGGTGACCACGATCGAGGTCATCATCCTCGGCGTCATCCGAGTCCGAAGAAAGCAGTGCGCGCTTCTTGGACTTTCTGGAGGTTGTCGTAGACCTTGGCTTGACGATTGAGGCTTGCTATAACATGAATCAGCATCAGATCCCGAACAAAGTGCAGGTCGCTTACCTCGAACGAAAATTGGGCAGGGGAGGGGGCTTCGTTATTCGAATCCCCGCTTGACTCAATGTCCAAATCACTTCTCTCAGAGTCCATATTGCTCTCAATTTCGTCCAATGCGAGTGCGGAGGAATCAGAGTCAACCGTCCCGACTGTGATGAACAATCAGTCTTACGGTAACTTACTCATTATTCACAAATCATGTAGACACGCACCGTGCTTTGACCTTGAGCTTGAGTTCTTCGCCATTTGGTCACAGTGAGGCGCGACTTGCTGTTTCAACACCTTTACAACAGCCTTGCGTGAAGTTGGCTTGTTTGGGCGAGCTGCTATGGTGTTACGATCTGTCAATGCCCCCGAAGCTCAGAACCGCATGATAACTATACTTACCTGACGCTCTGTGTTCAGTGACATAGGTCATTACAATGTCATCATCCGATTCGTTCCCATCCGACTTGGATGGCGGAGGAATTCCTTTGCCACCGTCAACTGTGGTTGGTATTGATCAGACTCTATATGGACCCAACGGAAGAAATACGTACATGCTGCCTTCGCCCTCTTAGCTTTCAATGCATGCTCTGCATCTGAAAGAGCACGCTCCCGTATGAGGGCCTTGTGAGCGTTTGCGGCGCCCTTTCCCTTTGGTACACCCGCTTGAGGATCCATCCATACTATTCCGTGAACTCAGGTCAGTTTTCACAGCACTAGAATTGAATACAGACATACTTTTTTCTTCTTGAGCTCGTTTCTTAGTGGCTCTCTCTGGGCGTTTTTGTTGTACTTCGATATTGACGTCCTCTTGTATAGCGCGTGTCGAAGATCTGTTTTGTCGCCGACGAGGTGGTACCACTGCTTCGTGCGTGTGCTCATCAACTAAAGTTCCATCTCTGGTCTCGTCTAAGCTTGCAATCATGAATACCCATCCACAACCTGCTTTGAAGATGTAGAAATGTCGGACCTTCTCTCGGATGCAAGGATCTCGAGACTTCATGTTTGTCACTGAATTTGGCGGAATGGATCTTAGCTGCTGGGATGTTGTGAGTATAGGTGCGTAAGCAGAGATGATCGTGGGTGATACCTTGACTGGCCTTTGGCATTATTCACAGCGTGGGCACTCTGGAGGATTGATTTCCTCCACAACGTGCCACTTTATGTAGGCCGCCTCAGTACACCGTGGGCCGTGGCCATACCCGAAAGGTTTAGCTTGCGGTGTCAGCGTGCTGGATGTTTCGGTGGCTATAGGTGGCTATCTTGTCGGTAGGGTTCTGGGAATGCCACGACGGATACGTACAACGGATCAGCTCCAAAAGGTTAGTACCAACCCGGGTACCGTCGGAGCGGAAAAATTTGGTGGCGGTTCGTTGTTGGTCCCTGTGAGTGAAGGTTCGGTAATGAGTATCAGCAGCTGTAACGAAGATACATGAGCGACCCTGACCAATAATTGCTTCAAACCCAGCCATCCGCTGACTCATTGAGAGGACATCCGCACACCTGGATGCAGGTAGTAGGTACCTCTTCGGAGGCAACAAGTGATCATCGTCATTTGTACTGTGGTTAATAGGGCGTAAGTAGGGCGCACACAGGAAGGGAATCAGGGCAAGCCTGACCTCAGTCGGCCGTGTGCGTGAGTGTTCGGGGTGTCCGCCAACCCTCTGTAACGGTTGCTGGGTTCTGGTTGCTGGCTAATCACGACTGCCATGGAAGAGCTGGTAGCCCTCTCTGTGGTGGCGGCGTTCGGACCACAAGATTGTCCTCGTCCACTGTATGACGCCCCATCTTGACGAGAGCCGTAATGATCTTCGTTACAGCGCTGGGAACCATAAGGATCTTCTTCAGGACGCAAACCGTAAGAATCTTCCTGGCGGCATGAACCATACGAATCTCCGCCGTAGGAGGACTCCTCCTTGTGACGGCCACCCGAGCTGTAAGAGTCTTCATCGTCTCGTCCATACAAAGACACCCCAACCCTAAAAGCGCACTCAGCACAATGAAGGGAGATGTAGGAGCTATAGAACTCACTTGAACAATCAGCTGAACGCTCTGAGTCATAACGGCGTTTGCGATCTTTCCGGCTGGTTCGTTCAGAATGGGGTTGAAGTAATTCTATAAAGCAGTCAGTTACAAGGAACGGAACGACATCAAGTTATCAGCAATTCACCTTGGACAGCATCGAGACTCCAGTCATTTTACAGTCGACCCGTGGATTAGTTTCATACGCACCGGTGGACTTGGGTCAGTGGGAGGTTGAGAAGAAGAATGGTGTACCTTGACCAACGGAGTTTGCATGGGCCAGCGCTCATTGCTCACGCGTCACCTTTCGGAGTTTCGGCGGCGTTCAGCTTCACTCTCTACCGACGACCGTTACGAACTCCAACCTGGAATATTACCTTTTTTTTCTTGCAAAACTTGGGGCAATCATGGCTGTCTCAAGAGCAGCTACGCTGTAAAATCTGCAACAAGCAGTACGGCAATCAGGCAAAATTCACATACCGTCCAGACCGAGACCACAGCCACCGACACCGACACTGAAACATAAAGACTCATGCTGGAAGGAAAAGAGAAAGAGAGGGCGGGAAACAGGGCGTCAAACTGAAGCAGAGAGGGAGGTCGATGTCGTTTTGGAGGTGAAAGAAGCCAAAGAAGAACCTCCAGCAACCCATTCTCCAAGGAATAGAACCTTGACCCTCGTTTTCCCCTTCGTGAGACGTTCGTACGCGATGCTCTCGGCTTCTGAAGTTGGGTGGAACGCAATTGGGCGGAGGTAATGGCTCGGATGCCTCACCGTAAGCTTGGATATTCTCGTCGCTGACGAGCCTCGAAAGGTACATATCCATATATCCATAATGCTCATTTCCTGTCGACATCTCATGATCTCTAGATTTTTCAGCTCTCCCAATCCAATATAATCGACCATCTCGTCGTAATTTGGGACGCACTTGTCAGCTCGAAAAACCCACTTCAGCCCCGTCTCGACGGTCGCCAACATCAATACCTCCCGGGCTTGCTTCCCAATGCCAAAGCTGCTGTTGATACAGTGGGTTAGCGTAGGACACTCTCTTAAACTTAGCTTAGGTGACTATCTCTCTCAGCTCATCAAGAGGCACGCTGGATTTTCGGCGAACGATATGGTGGACCTTTTGACTGCTTACACGATTGGGGGCAGGAGCACGTCAATCCATCAACACCGGTGAGAAACGCTCCTCTGACGATGCGCGAGCTGTGTGTAGCCGATCAACGGGGTTCTTTGCTTCCAGAACACCCCTTCTGATACCACACAGATGGTATTTGATACCCAATTTTTCGTAGAGGTCCGGACATCCCTCAGTTCTATCCACAGTAATGCTAACGGAATGTTCATAGACACTGTCAAACGGTACGAATCCCCTGCTCGTTGAAGGAAATCATACCTATGCGCTCCGTTAGGTTATTCCCCACCCTTTGGCGGCGTTCAGCCGGTAGCCGGTAGAAGCCGTTCCTCCCCTCAACGGAGCTTTTAGACCAGCCTTCGACCACCTACCTGCACGGGATCCTCGGTAAGACTACCATTCCCATGTGCAGTTCCAATCACTCAAACACGTCACTTGTTGTTACAGTACCGCTTGTCGATGGCAATCATACGCGGGTACGTTCCAATCTTCTCTCCTCACGCGATTGACCGGTAGCTGACCCTGTACTATCGCATCATTGTAGATGACCAGGAACTCATGCACCAACGTTTTCGCGCCGCCATGTCAAAGACGGCGGTTCTGGCAGACAACCGTGATGACCTTGTAGTCTGCTCTGAAGCTGTCCCCGAAGTGAGAGAGGTCAGTTATGACCCTCACACTGGTTTGACATTCTGTACGCCCAGGACTCCTTTTCGCTACCCGCTCTCGATCTGACACTCTTGCCGTAGACCGTTCATCAACCCAACCCCTTGGATTCACCACAACATTTTCTCTTCAGATTGCTTGGCCGTGATATTCTCGGCCTTCAAAAGTCCCATAGCGCCCGCACTGTACCTTGGGCATGCTGTCGACGAGAGGCAGAGTCCCGAGTGGAGACCCCGACCCTGGTGGATGAAGCCGGGACTCATCTACTCATCAACTCGTGTCAAACCCCTTTGCGCTAGTCACCCGCTACCCAGCATCCGTCTGTAGCTGTGAGTTATCTGCCCCTCACGTTGTATCACCATTCACCTACATCCTTTTGACTTTCAGCACCATGCCCGACACATGTGGTGGGTGCTATCAAACGTTCACCTCACTCTGGGCACTTCGACGCCATCTCGCTCGTACCAAGGCGGGTGCCTGCGTCCAGTACAGCAACGAACTCGATGTGGTGGAGATTTCCGACTTCTCCGATCATGATTTTGGTTCAGATGCGGGTGGTTTAAACGATCCAACCTTCTCGGACGACATGGACATTGACCAAAACCCCCTCTTTCACACTTTTGATCTCGACGCCGAGCCACAGCCGTTTGGAGGAGACTACTTAGGCGAGAACTACACGCTCGACGAACTAGGGCAAGGTGGGGAGGGCCCATTGGCTGACGACGTACACGATGAAGAGGGTGGCGATTGGTTTCTGCGAGTAGACCGTGGTGCCCAGGATGGCGAAGGGCACGGTACGGCAGCAGCAGAAGATGAGGACACTGAGAAGGACTGGGAGGATAGGGATCTCGACGACTTTGACGACGACGCCATTAACGCCATGTGGGAGGACAGCTGGGAGCCTGTCCGGGTGTATGATGGATCGAATGGCACCCCTACAAGCCCCAGATCAGACAACTCCAGCGACGAAGGTGATGACGAAGGCATCAGGCCCACTCCAACGCCCGGCCAGCGGACTATAATAGAGGATCGTCTTCGTCAGACTCCCGTAGTTGTCAAGTTCGGAGGCCGAGCTGGTCAGATATTGGCTGATGGCAGCAGGGAGGATGCCGATACATGTTACAAGAAGGCTTTGGGGAAGGAGAGCAATCAACCAAGTTGGTACCCATTCACCTCTCAAGTTGATTGGGAAATCGCGCGGTGGACGAAGCTTCGTGGTCCCAGCGCTAATGCTTTCAACGAGCTACTCAACATTCCCGGTGTACGATGTTCTTTCTGTCGATCCTCTCAACCCTAATTTTACCTTTCCAGGTCGTTGATGCACTGGGCCTATTGTTCAAGACTACGCAAGAACTGAACAAGATCATTGACAAACAGCTCCCGGGTCGGCCTGCTTTCAAGCGTGAAGAAGTGGTTGTTGCGGGCGAAGCGTTCGAGTTTTTTCATCGCGACATTCTTGAGTGCATCAAGGCGCTCTGGGGGGATCCTGATCTCACCTCCCACCTAATTATCTGCCCGGAACGACATTACACTGACGCCACCTATTCGACTCGCCTTTATCACAACATGCACACCGGAAATTGGTGGTGGGCGACACAGGTATGAGCCTAACACCTTGCTCGGGTCAATGTAGTATTGATAATCATGTTCTAGGAAGAAGTGGAGAAGACACATCCAGGCGCTACCATCATCCCTGTCATCATCTCCTCCGACAAACCTCAGCTCACCGTTTTTGGGAACAAGACTGCCTATCCTGTCTACGTTTCAATTGGCAACATTCCCAAAGAAGTACGGCGTAAAACATCCCGTGGTGCTTATCTCTTACTTGCTTACCTCCCAACCTCAAAGCTCAGTCACATTATCAACAAGTCAGCTCGTCGCCGTGCACTGGCGAACCTCTTTCATGGCTGCATGGCACACATACTGGCACCTTTGAAGACAGCAGGCATGGAGGGGATGAAAGTCGTTGACGGGGCTGGTATTCCAAGGCGAGGACACCCTATCCTTGCTGTATACGTGGCAGACTATCCCGAGCAAACCCTGGCAACCATGGCCAAGGGAAATAGATGTCCTGGTCTGTGTCCAACAGCCCCTGATGAGCTTGGGAACGACCACACTGATGGCCCATTTCTGGACCTCGCAGATGCACTTGAGGTCCTGCTCTCTATTGCAGATGGGCCAACAGCTTTCACGAAGCTGTGCAAGGAACGAGGGATGAAGCCTATCGCCGAGCCCTTTTGGAAAGCCCTTCCTTTCACGAATATCTTCCATTCCATCACCCCCGACATTCTCCACCAGCTATATCAGGGCCTCGTGAAGCACCTTATTGCTTGGATCATCACAGTCGTGGGCGCTGCTGAGATAGATGCTCGATGTCGCCGCTTCCCTCCCAATCACAATATCCGTCTTTTCTTTAGGGGAATTTCAGGCCTTTCAAGGGTTACAGGTACTGAACATTCGATGATTGGCCGCTTTCTTCTGGGTCTCATTCTCGATATCAGGCTCCCTGGCAATGGTTCTGCCACGCGGCTTTGTGCAGCTGTCCGGGGAATGCTGGATTTCGTATACCTCGCTCAATACCCCCTCCACACATCCGAAACCCTCCATCTTCTCGAGGAAGCCCTCTCTCGCTTTCACAACCACAAATCAATCTTCATTGACCTCGGTGCCTGCATGGGGTTCCGGATACCAAAACTTCACGGTTGCCAACACTTTCGTCGCCATTTCGAGAATTTTGGTACTGCGGACAACTACAATACGGAGTACACAGAACGACTACACATCGACCTCGCCAAGAACGCCTATCGTGCAACAAACCATCGAGACGAGCTCCCCCAGATGGTGCTTTGGCTCGACAGACGAGAAAAGCTCCACCGACACACAAAATTCATTGCGGCCCAGCTTGCTACCACCACCGCACCCGCCCCTCTCTACGACATCTTGCCCGGCGTCACCTTTGAGCGCACAATGAAAATGACAGTCCACCCTACGCGCAAATCCATTAAGTTCTCGACACTTATCACAGATTACAGTGCTCGTCATTTCCATGCTGCATTGGCACGTTATATCATAAGTGTGCATGCTCCTCATCTTACTCTCAACCAACACCTCGAAGAATCTGCAAAACTTTCTATTCCTTTCGTACGAGTACCCATATGGCACAAAGTCAAGTGGACCACCCCCGACATGTATGGATCAAAATCCTCGACAACGGTTATTGTTGATAGCGCGCATGTCACACCTGCTCGTACAAACAAACGTGGTCATGGTGTCCCCGGCCGCTTTGATACTGTTCTTGTTTACATGGGCGAGGACGATGTTGGGCCTGCTTTTGGTGTTAAAGGTGGGCTCTTTGTCTAGATATTAGTCTTGCTCACATTCTGACTTCATTGTTGCAGGGTACCGAGTCGGAAGAGTCAGAGTAATATTTACCCTCCACCAGCAACAGCTCGATCAGTTCTTCCAGGCTGATGAACAAGAGTACGTTCCAAAACATTTGGCATATGTTGAGTGGTTCACGAAATTCTCCTCTCAACCTGAACGGATACATGGACTGTACAAGGTTGCTCGCTCTGTTGACCCCGCGAGCGGCTACCAGGATGCCAGTGTCGTTCCTGTTGCTTTGTTCCGTAGAAGTATTCACTTATACCCACGATTTGGACCTGTCGTACCTCCAGAATGGACTTCAAGTACTGTACTCGACCTCGCACCTCATTTTTATGTGAACGCTTTCAGTGACAGGCATGCCTACTATACCATCTACTGACAATGTAAACATTGATCTTAGACTCCTTGATTATCACCAATTAGCATGAATTACAACCTCGCTGAGGTTCCCTCTTCAGTTACTGTGAAATCACGGTAATAACTGCTAATTAGGACTATTTAGCAAGGGAGGTTTTTTCAGATGTCGTACGCATAGGCTCGAGGGCCATTTGTTTGATTATTATGATCAGTCTCCGTACCGCCAGCCTCTCGCCGTGGTTTAGGTGCACAACAACCTCATTTTGGTCAGCGTCAAGCATCCTTCAAAGTCAAGGTCTTCCACCCATCAGAATGGACATTTGAAAGTGCTCGGTCACCTGGGAGTCATCACGTCTATGCCCCGCAGATTACTCGTGCTTCGGAGAATCTGGTAACCATGATGGTTCGAAGGACAGCCCTCGAAAGGGTGGTGAGAAAGGGAGGTTTAGAATGGGAATTTTCGCAAGGGTACGTCCATTTTCTACTTCCAAAATCGTCAAGTCGCCATTAGAAACACGTTCTATAGGTGCAGTATAGGTGCATTCATACTTTCTTGCCTGACTAAAAATACGAGATGCTAGGTGTCAATGAGGAAAGTATTGGAGTAATGATCTCGTGCAGCAAGGTATGTTTACACTGTTTTCATGGAGTACCCCCGCTGACCTAGCTCGTCGGCTGTTAGACACTAGATTTCGTCGGTCTGAACTGTGTGTTTCACCATAATGCTTTTCCCGCCGCATGCGATGGAAGCGGTTCAACCTCTGTATGATCCTGATGTCATCAACGAATGCGGCTGCAGCGACAGTCACCAACTGACTCTAGCGAGGAGAGCGCTGTCGTCAGGTATCTTGGTTAAGCACGATCTTTTGTGGGTGCAGGATAGCGCAAGAGATTCTGGTGGGTCGTTCAAGGTTTATCCATTACGTGGACGGAAACTGATTGATTGATAGTTCTTATAGGATACGGACGTGAAGGATATTGCATGTGACGCATTATGGGGTGTGGCTGACAGTCTCGGATATGGTATCGCACCTCGTAGATTTAGAGCAAAACATTGCATGTTAATGTCGTATGATCTCACAAATCTACCTATATGACCGAGATACCTTCCAGAAGGGGGGTGAGATAAGCGATAGTCTGAAGCCTATTTAAGTGTAACTTCTCGGTAAAGACAACTGGGTACCGGAGGCCAAAACAGGCATGAGTATTAGAACTGTAGGTGAACAAAAGGTCTGACATTACCTTCGATTGTGGCCTCAGTCGACTTCTTCATAGTCAAGATTGAGACTTTTTGCTGTGGGATTGGAGCCCCCTGATACTTCCGACGAGGGAGGCAAGAATATGGCGGACCAGAAGCTGGGTCGTTGAGTGCTGGAGGTGGCAGATACGAAAGGTTGTCGAGTTGGGTGAGCTGTAGTGGGATATTCGGGTACTGGGATTTGTGCTGTTGACGTTGAGGCTCCATCCTTGAGGCGAAGCTCTGCCAACAAAATTGTCAGGGATCAGACAATGGCAAAGAAAGGAGAAGGATGGAACAAACCTTGGTTTACCTGCGCAAATCGATCTGAGTCGCTCGGAGTTTGGTAGATGTTTTTGTCATATCCGAGAGATCGAGCGAAATCAGTGGTGGACGGGTCAAACCCTCGAAGTATCTGATATTGGCTTAGGGAGTCGTAGGCATCATTGGACCAAGAGGAGGAGTGGAAGGATTGATAGATCGTGAATGTCGTTGGAAGGCCGAGGTCGAGGCAGAGGTTGTGCGAGAACGGAGACTGGCCATCTTCATCAAAGGACCAGAAATGAACGGAAGAGGCGTCGTCATCGTCCAAGTCGAAAGGAGGTGGTTGGACAAAGAGATAGATAGGTTGTTGAGATTGTTGACGGGCTTTAGAGTCTGAAAGGTAGCCAATCAACGAGGCGTCAGGGAGGAGAAGGCCTGAAAGATGTTAGTAGATGGAAGGGGAGTGGAAAACGAGGACGCACGGTAGACATTCAAATCCTCTTCCAGAGATATTCCACGCGCATCAAAAACACTCCAGGCTTGTGCCATCCACGCCTGCAGTGCATCCCAATTCCACTCCAGCCAAAGTTCGTCTCCACCAGCAAGCGTGAATCTACTCGAGGTGTTAGAAGGAGTGGGTGATGTTTTTGAAACCCACCTTGTCATCCCATCTGCCAGCAATTTTTGATCTGAAAGACTATCATTAAAACTCGTCCAGGTGTTGTTTGCGACCGCGATGGGGGCGTTGGTCAACGTCGAAATCACCGTTGGCCAAAGAACTCGTTCAGGCACAGCAGTCGAGGCATGCGAAAAAGCGACTCCACCGACAACATCGTCATCAATTTGCTTCGACTTGAAGCCCACCAAGAAGCGCAATAAAACGTCCTCCTGAACGAGCTCTGCAGTCAAAGGCAGTTCCTCGTTATGGAAAGTCCAAAGACTGAAATCGGGGGTTGGCCCCGGTAGACCACGGCAAAACACTCCCCTCGCCGGATCCAACCACATCTTTTCTATCCCGCAACCCAATTGCCGCTGTAAACAGTTTATTCAACTGTATCTGGATATTGTACTGACTACTTACACGTAGACTACTGAGATACACTATTCCAATAACCCCTGCATTCACCTGTGCAGCCGGAACCAGCTCTGAAGAAACAAGTCAGCGAAACTCAACCTTTGGCATCCAATTGGTACATACCATTGTATACCAATATTGATGGAATTGTCAACAGGTTGTAGCCGTACATTTGAGGTCCGTTCGTTGACCTAGAACGATTTGAGCATCCGCACAATGGGAGGAGAGATAAGACGCACAGGCTCATCAACATAGCAAGATCCTTTTCAAACGCCTGGAGCGAGTTTAGCATCCGTCAAACAAACAACGAGTTGATCCCTGGCGTACCTTTCTCGCATCTGGGCCCCTGTATTCAACCATTGTGAATACTCTGCCAGGTCTGTCCACAAGTTCCGCCGTACATATTAACCTATCGGCTTGAATTCGTTGAACTCGACCCTCTTCACAAATTTGGCATTGACATTGATCTTTGTTGTCCCGCAGGTACTGGTCTATGTGGATGTTTTTGAGCCTGCAAATTGCGCCCCGCTTCACTTCAAAATACTGGGAAAGAATCAGATATGGGCACTTAAACGACCCTTCCCGCTTACCTCGTCCAACTCTGTGCGTTCCTTCTCCTCCGCTCGAACAATTGTTGTCATGTAATTGATCTGATCTCTGTTAACGTGACTGAAGTTTCCGCCTGTGATCTGGAAATTTTGTGCATTTCGAAAGAGCTGAGAAGACATTGAGATGATGAACAGGCGATACGTTGAGTACGAGGATGGAGGGTGGAGAGGGCGGTGGTAGGGAAACAACCCAGATGAGGCCCCATGAGCAATTCACACCCAGGCTGCGATCAGAACATGCGATGTCCACGCTGTCTCGTTCGACAGCAATTCCTCTTTTAGACCTTACCCGTACTACGCCCACACAGCCTTCCAGAGCCCAGACCAATGCTGTCGTTATCGATATGAATGTTTCCTGTCACAAACGCGATTGGGTCTCGATAAGTTCACTCACCGCTGAGATCAACGCCCTCTCGAGTCTTCTATTTATGCCCGACTTCCCAAATCCATTCTGATATGCAGTACTCATGGTAACTTCGGTATCTCGT